>NNCF01130098.1:100700-155366 GCA_002313205.1 Laupala kohalensis | reverse complement strand
AGCCACGTCGTTTCTTCCGTACCGGTATTTTGGTAAATGTGTTGAATGGGAAATATTGATTTTGCTCCACAAAATCTAATTACTGCCAAGATTCGAAATTTCGTACAACCCTTCAAGTTCAAAATTGAATGTGTACTTCAGTGTTTTCTGTTTCTTTGAGATGAGCTTCGATGTAAATGATGACATTATTATACGATTAATGTTAAGAAAAGAGGCATGGGAAACATTTCACTAATTTTGATATACCTTTGGGAATATTACAATTATGTTCGTAAGTATGTAACATTCAGCAGAAATCACACCGCCCGTGCCACCAACATCAAACTTAATGGTCAATCTACTTTATTCTTCTTTCTGTGAAGGTCAGCAATATTTCCTAAATAATTGCAACAGTGGTAAATTTTGTGACCTGCAAATGATGTCCACATGTTCCCTACATTAAAGTAATGTAACTGATCTCTCTGTTAAACAAACATAACTCATTTTGATTGGCTAATCCCATCTTCCTTTCTACGTTAGAATAAAAGATGTGATTTGCATTAGAAAATATTTGCAATACGTACTCCAGACAACGTGACCTCAAGCTCCACGATAAACCAAGTTTGCGTATTCCCGCGAAACATAGAGTAAGAGAGGGCATGGACAAAGCATGTCATGTTAATCAATGAATTTTTTTAAATAGATAGAGCTTCCAAGATTATGATCAATACCGTATCAAAATGATGTAACAATCATGACCCGAATTTTTCACCAGTTTTCCTTCGAGTAAAGGTGGATTTTTTATACTGGTTCTCCAGGTTCTCGTCTATTGAAATAATTGATCTCGAATTTAGAGTTATTTTAATAGTTACGATTTATCAAAGATACTTTCCGAATGATTTATAGTTTGATAATAATATGTACTTGCGAAATGACTTTTTTGTGTTTTATTAAATACAATATTTGTTGGTAATATGTTAATACTATAACACGTGTCGAACTATTTTTATCGTCAGGAGTATAATGAAATGTTAAATCCGCCTCTGCCTTAGGGCCCTTGATCAGAATATGATGGGATGGTCCCTTGCTTGCTTCCGGAGAGTAAATTAGATGTCCTCCACGTGGTCATTCGCAGTTCGTACATCTTTTTTTTACAGTAAATTTATTTATTTATTAATAAGGACGAATTACAAAATAACCAACGTTTTTATTATATCTCTGACATTGTCGTAGGCGTGTGTATACGCACATACCTTTATGTGGAGGTGAGTGTCCAATCCCCCTGTATTGAAATGCTTCCTTTGCAAGGGCCATTTGAGTGCCTCTGTGAACTGAGTATATGTCCGTTGGCGAGTCGGACGACGATAAAGGCGGCGCGGCTACAGGATTGTGTTAGCATCCATCTCCTAATGCACGCTTCGGCCAATGAGGAACGCTGTTCCATTGTCCCTATTGTTGGCTGCTGGCACTGTAGGGAGGATTAGTGTGCACAAGCGTACTGTTGTTTTGTTGGAGTACTTGTACTGGGCGGGAATATTTGAGATACAAAAGCTTTTACGGACGACGTGGAGCTAAGGCACTTCATCACATTCGATTTCATTATCGTTCACCGTGATAGGATTTTACGAAGGCAGATTTGGAAGATCTAGACGCTAAAATAGTGTTTCGAGCAACTGAACTTATAAATAATTGTATCCGAGCAGATTTTTATTAAACACGAAAACACAATGTTTCGGAACTAAATGTGTACCTTCTTCTGGTGAAACATAGCGACTGAGCTAGTGCTCAAGTCATACTGAAGTGGATAGAAATACCAAAGCATCTCAACTGAACTATCAAGGAAATTAGTGGAGGGAGGAATACAAAGAGTAAACACAAATAAAACATGAACCTGACAAATATTTACAAATAAGAGAATAAAAACTAAGACGTATTAGAGGTGTATATGAAAAACAATATTAAATAATAATATAATAATATTATAAATTTTTGGTAATTTAGATGAATCAATTAGTAAATTGGGAGTATATTTAGTGCTTTTTTTATATAGCATCTCAAATATGTCTCTTTTACAGTAATTTTCTTCTATTCACAGTACTTTGGTATCATCCCATAGAAATTCACGATTGCGGTCAGGACGGTGATGGGAGACCACAGAGATTGTTACTATAAATATTAGATTTGTGTTTCTTAATTCTAGCTTTTAACAATCTTTTAGTCTGTCCAATACATTAGTATTCACAATTTTACATTTTTTATTTCACCGGTTTCAATCTTATCTTTGCCGCTACTTATATATTTATATCAACTTATTTCTGACTTATATTGTGTAACTTGGTATTTATTCTTTAATTTATCTGTAAGTTCATATCGCATTATAATGACTGCCTACCATCAGAAGATATTATTTATTATTATTATTATTATTATTATTATTATTATTATTATTATTATTATTTCCTTTCCAGTATACCCCGTGCCGCTACAAGTAGTAAATACCGGAGATCGATACACTCCATCTTTGAATTTGTCTTTGTCTCTGTTCTCCCTTACCCTTGTTTTTCCTCTTTCAAATTAATCTCATAGTCTTTCGCGTCAGTGTATGGCATAGATAATCATGTTGTAAACATATGTATCTAGAACTACTCAGACGCGATTTTCCTTTTACCGACTGTATGGAAAGTAGAGCGTAAATAATCACATTGAAGAAAGGATGTCCAATAATATTATGATTTCAGCAATGTTAATATTATGAGTAAGTCCGCTACAAAACCTCACAGGATAGAAAGCCGAACTATGAAAGAAGTAAAGCTACGAGAAACGTAACGAATGTATCACTCTCATGTGAACAGAGATTATTTTTTCTTAGCTAACTAAATCGCCGTTCCAACATTATTCAAAGAAAAATCGTAATGAATAATTTAGAAATATATTCTCATTCAGAGAAAAACGGTGTGTGACACTATCCAATTTCGCTCCCACGACGTTTATTCTAAATGAAGCACTAGGGCTTCCAAGAAGCAGTCAAACACGATCACATGATGTAAAGTGAAATAACGTAATAATTCTGGGTAATGTACGTCCATGATATACCTTTCTTGATATCTTTAAGTTTCTGCTCAAGTAAACAAGAAGAGCGGATTGACATGATTTCTTTAAGTTGCACGAAGAGGTGCGAATAGGAAGTACACATCTGGACTCGCAAGAAAAAGAAATGTTTTTGGAACAAAAAATGAAATTTGTTTTTACAACACATTCTTGTGTAATACGACATTCCTGTTTTCATACATCCTCATGGGATGAGGAAGAGTAATATGATACTGCGTGATACTACGAAGAGACATATCTCTCCCTAGTGCCATGATGATATTGCAGATGTCGAAAAGGCTTTGATGAGTGAGACATTATTGCCGTTCTGAAGAGGGAAAAATGCTCAACAGGAATATAAATACAAATAATGTCAATTTAATGAATCATATAAAATATCATGAAAATAAAAATGATTTCCAATATTCAATTTAGACATTCGTCGATATATCGTTAACGGTTCACGCAACTTCGAGTCACATGTTTCGAAAATTAATGGATTGCATTAACTAAAAACTAATTGTTTTTTGCATAATTTTTATGAATGTCTTACATATTTTGGGAAATCTAGATATAGTTGCTAGTTTTAATATGGTATATTTTAGTCTGCTTTTCATTTGTTCCAACAAATACTTATTTCGATAATATTTAACATTAAGTCATACTATTCCTAAGTAAAATATTTCGCAGATTTCCTGAAAAAATAGGTATGATACATTATATCTTGTAAAGAGAATGGTTTCAACTATTNAATAGGTATGATACATTATATCTTGTAAAGAGAATGGTTTCAACTATTTTTTTAAAACACGCAGTGTTGGCGATCATTGGGGTGGACTAGAACCCTACGCGTAAGCGTGTTTTCATGAAAGCGTCCCGATAATCAATGAATGTACATCAATTTTTGTTGCAAATGTGATGTTCAGCCATATTTGACTTAAGTATTAAATTATTCCTAACCAATCATTTGAGAAGTTATTGATGATTGTTTTAGAACCTCTTTCCAATTAATATTTTAACAAATGTTTGATAGTGTGTCCATCAAACAATTTAAAAAGCAATATCCACGATGATGTATAAGAATGGAAAGAAAGTTCATAAATTGTTTAATAGCTAGTGAAGGATAAGATTCCGACGTAGTCTTTTTCTTGTATAAGCTTGAGAAGTAACAAAACCCATTTCACTTTCTTCATTGAATCGTAGCAGCTGTCTACCCTCCCCCCAATTAGGCATGGCCAATAACCGTGAATAGCACCTAATTCCGCGCCTCCATTGTCCATCCCTAAAACTACTCGGTATTATCCTCGCAAACATTCCTCCACCTTCTGGTCCTCCGGGCCGGATCATGGCTTGAGCGGACGCCTCACACGTAGTCCAAGGGCACGTGCAGAGCAGCTCGCGAAGTGGTTTGTCGGCCCTCGGGAAAAGGGCGGCGGCGTCACGTATTGGCGCCTTCACAGGCGCCCTTTTCCGCTTCTTGAAAGGGCGCCTGCGTTCTCTCTGGTCGGCAGCTGCATCCTAAAATACCGTCGTCCCATGCCTCTGGTGGCCCGCCACCCACACTCCTTCCTCCCGCACTTAAGAAGCCGGTCCGTCGCCAGGTGCGCGTAGGGCGGCGGAGGGAGTGAGAGAGCTCGGGAGCATCCTACGATTCATAAGGGAGCGGATTTCTAAATTTGGTACGCTCCAATGGCGTTTTCTGTCGCATCACGAGGTAACATCTTTCATGTTGTGAGAGAAAAAAGAAGCGGAATGGAGACTCCCCTTCGCAAGGGACGCTTCCGAAGGATCGCGGACGTGTTCACTCGTCGTGCAAGAGGAAGTCAAGAAAATTCACTCTTCGCCTTTCCACGTCACGGAGTCTGGCACAATCCAGATGAGGGAGGCATCGCAACAGTTTCGAGAAGATTCACGACTCCCGTTCTTTGTGATCGACAATGGGATATTTGTTGGCAAATACTTCGAAGTTTTAAAACGCGAAGTAAAATATAAGAAGTGGTTTCATTTCTTCATTGTATGCAGATGTTTGAGGTGGATCACTGCTGTTCTTGTTCCCCCAAGATATAGTAAACTAAGTACAAGTGCATTTTAACAGGGAAAGAAATATATTTTCTAAAAATGTTTTTACGTACCTACACATTTTGAAGATACAATGATCCTGCGAATTATGTAAGCATCAATATTGTATTTGATTATTATATCCATCTTTTCACATGTTAGCGCGAAAGTTTTTGATATTCTTCGTGGTTTTGATTAGATGGGCTCATTTCAGAAGTTAATATTGTTATTTGTGATGCAAAGTACATTCTGTGTCATCAACACAAAAATAAAATGAAAACTCGTTTATACAAGCAAAATTCCGTCTATTTTTCGGATTTTGTATTCATTTTTCATACATCATATCATCTTCAGCAAGTGATATTTTTCTCGCCGTAAGCAAAAATGATATTTCATTGCAATCCTTCAGCGTCCCTAAGATTTCCTGTCACAGTTCTGACATTTTTATTTCATTCCTTTCCTTTACACAACCTTAATATATTCTTCATCAATTCTTATACTATAAACAATTCATAAGTTATTCACGAATTCCAGTACGTAACGTCAATGAATCTCCATCATTCAAGACACTCCTCTCTTTATAAAGTGTCCGGTTTAAAGCGTGTCGTTTTAATATGACTTTTAAAATTTGATGGAATGCCACGTACACAAAAACTGACTATTTAAAACCGAATTTAACCGGTTGTAGGACGTCCTTAACAAAATTTATTCTAGATAATGCTGAGGGGATTTTTAATGCTGAAGCTTATTGAATTCAGATATGTGAATGATTTCGTGAAGGCAATAATTGATCAAAAACTAATCAAACCAAAAAAGAGACTAATAGTGAGAAATTTGAAATAGATCTCTACAGGTACCTCATGAACACCACAAAGCAGGTTATGATGTGCAGATATGATGGCATTTCTTTATTTACTTTTAAATTATGTCGCATAGTGAGGATCACACGAGGCCAGTTCTTGCAGCACAGCTGTAATTATACTCCAGGGTGAAGGAGTTAGGGAGAATACTCGTTGGTTGTTGAGAAGATTATACGGGTAGAGTAACAAGGTAGGCTTGGCACTAACTATGCTAAACAGAGTAGAGTAGCGAGTACAGTGGATTGTGATTGCTTGAGTAGAGTTACCAGCAATATGTCGCAAATTAACTCTACTCTACTACCCCCCTCGTCAAAATTTTCACTCGCTTCTTAACTCTACATGTCTGCCTTTAGTATATCTGCACTGTCGTTAGTATAGAAGAGTACAAGCAGAGTAAACTTTGCTACGTGTGCCGCGTATTTTCTCTTTAATGTGACATTGACGTTCAAGAAGAAACATTAATTTTTGTGGCGTTGTACTCCTAATAGGACAGTGGAATTAAAGTAAATGAAAGTGACATACACGTGTGAAAAACCTGTAGAAATACTTTCTTTGAGTTTCTGAAGCTATGCGAACGCAGTCGCCATCTGTGTACAGGCACCTGGTGCAACTAAACTGATGTAACGAAAGAAGTGAAAATGTAAGTAGCTGACAAATCGTTGTCCTCATAAAAAGAATTTCACTCTATTTAAATATCAATGAGCAGGATTTTTAACGACGAAGGAATCGTGAAATTAAAATTAGGCATTTTTTAAACTCTACTTGACATGAAATAAAAAGTAAAAAGTAAAAAGAAAAAAAATTATTTCTGCCAAAACGACTTTCGACAAATTATCTTGTCTATATCACTATCATCATCACAGTACTGAACTTGTTCTTATTCTCTGAATTTATTTCACGTTTGGAAATCGAGATTTAAATTTAAAATATTGTTTCCGAAAACCATCCGTGTCATAAAAATCTGGTTTAATAATAAATTTATTGTCAAAAGGTAGTATGACCACGTGGAGGACAATAAACTAAACCGGAAGAAAGCAAGGGACCATCCCTTCAATTCCCATCATGGGCCTTAAGTCAGAGGCGGATTTAACGTTCTAGCACACTCCTAACAGTCAAAATAGTTCGGTACGTGTTATAAAATTAATATAATACCAACAAATTTGTGTTTAGTAACTCGATTGTAACAAACCTGCCACATTGCGAGAAGTGTTTCTCGGATGTTGCAGATACATATTGTTCGACGAGACACGAAAACTCTGAGGAGCACTTAAGAGACTGATATTGTGCCCTCGTGAAAAGAACGAGGCTTCACAATGCATGGAGGATGTGGCATCAACTTGTTTAACTCACAAACAAATCCCATGCTGGGAGGGCACCTCACGGGAGCACCTTGTCATCGACTGCTACAATGTTGCCAACACAAGCACATCGACATCAAGTTGAGATTATGCTGACCTTCTTTCTCAAAAAGTCAGTACACGGTTCCTGCGTTGTGAGTGAAATATTTGTACAATTTTTGTGTAGCTTTGTACCCGATAAGTATAAGAATGAGGGCGAATTTATTTACGATTGTAACGTCTTCTAAATAAAAATTCGTCTCTTCTGATTTACTGTTCATTTACCATCAAATATTTTACAAAATTCTGCCCTAATTTGATAATACTCTGAATGGTATTAGGTCAATAACTGAGTACTACCCAGATTATAATGAGGTCATAAGCGTTTACTACGGGTCTTACACCCGTTTCCTTCACTTACGAAACCAATTCTCCCCTAAATCAACAAATTTTCAACGACTTTTTCCTGCATAGCAACAACATATTTGGTCCCAATTCACATCGTCACGTTACTACTTCCATATACAATAACAATGGTCTATATCCCACTAATACAACTTCGTAACAGTTAGTAGAGTTCGTGAGGGTTTCATGTAGAAAGCAAATATGAAAACACTTTGTTTTCGAACCCAGGATCTTGGGCTTCCAGGGACGCATGGGCGTTGGGCAACGTTTATATGCAATATATGATAAAGAATACTTAGGAGGAATGATTATTCCAGACACTAGTCAAATGATCTACCACATTTTATTTTTATAAAATATGGATGACGGTACGTAAAGTACGTCAAAATATATTTCGTATTATTTGCTACGTCAAATTGAAGTTAAATAAAATGAATGAATTGTTTAAAATATGGTACTTATTATGACTTTTTTCCGTTTTATTATGATAAAGTTGGTAGTTGTGAATAATATTCGTTCACTTCAGCTTCTTATTTGAATACAAAAAATGAATTGAGTAATATAACTGGAATATGTCATGATTGTGCACATCGCTTGAATTTCCCGCATTTAAGTTTCTTCAAAGACCTGATGCGACTCAGTGTTTCGAAGTTTCAAGTGCGTAGAACAGTTTACCTACATTGAGTGAAGTGTTTGATGTGATAAATGACTGACTCATCCGCTAAGTTCCAGTTTTATCTTTATTTTCTCTTTACACTTCACATAACCCGTACATTTTTTTGCTCTGAATTCTTCATATAATTTCCAACGCTCTGGATATAAACTTTATCTTTGTTATCGGGATCTCTCTTCAGTTATTTCGAATTATTTAAGACTTTGAATTGTTGTTTAAACAAATTTTGTGTAGCAAAAGCCAGCATTTTATTAGACTTAGTCAAAGACAAGTGTTTGTTTTTTCAATAGAAAAAATAAATTACGCCCTAAACCTGTGTGGTATTCTGACAATTAGAAATTTTACATAATTAAGGAAAACTTTGGTAGGAATGGACCCAAGCGGCAGAGATGATGTACTTAACCATGCGATTGAGTAAATACAAATAAAAATATATATAATCAGAAACAATAATAACCTTCTAAATAACAAGACATGCTGATAATTGTGTTTCTAGTGGATGTACCTTTGAAACATTAATACTTCTATTCATCCATGCGTATCTACAATATATGTTTACCCTATATAAGTTTCTGTTATATATATTTTTTCATTACATGGACATTTAATAGAGTAGTTTGGGAGTACAGTAACATACGCCTGTAAGAAGCTTAGTGAAGGAAACATAGATTCATTGTGGCTCGCATAAATGAAGCGCTTCAGTGTTTCACGGATTATTGCTTCTTTTTTGTATGTGGACATACGAGAGATTCTCTCGGTTTTCTTGCCCTATACGGACTCCGCTGAGATAAGAGTTACTGGACCGTGATTCGAAAAGAGCGGTAATCCGTTTAGACTCAATAGAGCATTTTAATATAAGCTTCGAACGATGTTCCAAATCTGTAGCATTCACGGTTTCTATAATCCGCTTTCTGTCAATTTTGGTTAACTACATGTACATTCTATTTATTGTAGAGTTTGTACAATGAAACAGAAAACGAGGAGCTCCATTTATTTATGTATTTCATGACTTGTGGCAAGGTTCAGGCCCTCGGACTCGCTCCTCCACCTACTATCGGATTTTTTCTTATCGACCCCTCACTTTGAACTGCTGTAGAAGACACAAAAAAATTATAGAAATAATAAATAACACCATAAAATTTGTCATATTCTTGTGCATATACTTAAAGAAAAAAATAGTTCTAAGAATGAAAAATACTTTTAAAATAACAGAAATGTTTCAAAAAAAACGCGAAATTTTCATAGCTTTTCCCGAAACGTCGACTTTACTAATTTTTATACAATAAACTAAAATTGTCAAAAATAATTCTTATTCAGCGAATTATTAATTTAAATGTTTGTAACAACAGTTAAAATTTCAAGTTTCTACATGCAAAATATAACGAATTATTAACATTTTTCGAAAACATTGATAAACACGACCTGGCACGTTTTTAAGGAATAAAATTTATACTGTTACCTTCAGGAAAATTCCGTGATAACATGATCAATGCATTTAAACGTTTAAAACTTAGTATGTAACCACAAATAAGTGATAAACAGTGCTTATACTGTTTTCATCTGGCGACCAGCGGTGACCCAGCGNCGCACGCAGTCGCGAACACTTCATGTCATAGATAACTTTTTCGTGAATATTTCATAATTTTGTTATTTGGTAATCACTTTTGTCGCATTTCGAACAAGGTAATGTTACAATATTTAATTCTGTTCACAAAAATATTAAAAATAATTTTTGTAATTAACTTTTGAGAAATACGGGACGGCGTTGCCGTCCGCCGCAGTGCACGCGTCTTCAGTCTTCTCTTGGTTAACAACTCGAAGAGCAGGGAAGGGGAGAATGGAACCAGAATTCAATAAACAGTTACCTTCATTCTGGGAGATTATACGAGCTCTGGGAAAAAACACGGAATTCCCAATAGTGTTTCATGAAACATTTTCTCTTCAGTTCATCAATTGTATACTGTTATCTTATTATCAGTTTTCCTCTTCTCGCATATGTCATCTTATCTTGGGCCTTGGAAGTGTATCATACGCGCCAAAGTATACCTGTACAGTTAAATTGCACATTAAACACTCTTATCTGGTATACCCTAACATATACACCCACTTAAGGTGCACCCATATGAGCTGCTTAAATTCTTTTTTACTTGAATATCGTTTAATGTAATTGATTTGACAAAGCAGACATCAAAATTACTTTAAATTATGTTAATTATTCATCAAAAAATAGATTCCTTAAAGAAAGAAAATTATGGAAAATTCGTCCTGAAATGGGAACGTTGCATTTGCAAATTTTCAACGTTCAATTAAAAGTGTTCTACTTTTTCCTCCATTTCCAAAAACTGATATTTTGTTGGCTAAAATATTCTAAAACTGATCGGAGTAGTGGATATTATTGATATCTCTTTTTCACTTCATCTCAAATCACAACAGCCCTTCTAGTGGGTAAGGGGTTAGCGTGCTCGTTCACCATCAAAACATTTATAGCTTTTCACACTAATGTCCCAGTTCATGTAGCTGTGACTACTGAAAAGTAAATTTCCCATTTTCAAATACCACAATAAAATCATCACAACAATTACAAGTTCGTGGATGACAGGTACCGTGTCAGTTTTGGTAAGATGTGATTCTCCTCAGCAAACGAATCGTCCGTTATTCCGTTGATTTATACTGTTGGATGAGGACAATAATTTTTTTATTTTAAAACTTGATAATAAATTTAGATTGTCGTTTGACCCTTTCTTTGACAAGGGTCCCATTGTCTTCATTCACCTTATGCGGTTGCTATTTCCGTTAGAACAGTATTTTCCACAGTTTTTGGTGAATTGTTCTTGTTAGTGCCCCGTAAGGTATGAAAATCTTAGTGTCATTGCATTCCTATTTCCATTTGCTATGTTTTAGTAGGGTTTTTTTTCGCTATTTTAAGCCAATATTTTTCTCCATATAAGCCCTTAGTAATTAATGTTAAACAAATCAAAATTTTGCGCCGTAAGGATATGGAAATCCATCGCCACTGGATAGGGAATGGTTCATGCAATCATTTGAAACATTATTGGGGGTATTTGAACCTACTCGCTCTGACGGATATATTACCTTGTTAGGTGCATGTTTAAAATCTGAGAAACAAATCGAATGCGGTGAACAAGAGAGTCTTACTCTATACAAACATCTGTGCACACGATCCTAAGATAAACTCCGTTCCCGAAGCAGAAAGAAAATGTGATGACGTTGGAATGGCGCGCGGGTGTGAGCCTGCGACAGTGCTGCAGCGAAGTGCCTGATTCCTCGAACTTCTCCATCGTCCACTCCGCTAACCGGGCGTTACAAGACAGTTGTGGGAGCGGTTTAGAATGTGGCCTTGCAGTCCAGACACGTGCACCTCGCGATGCGTGGGCCGCACGTTTTGGGATGAAGAAATAGCTCTTCATAGCTTTCTTAAAATCTATCTGCACGGAAATACCAGAGATTTACTTAACACAAGCAAAACTAATTATCCGGACGGATTTAGTATTCATTTTCCCATTACGCTGCAATGACTGTTGTATTAAAGGAAAAGATTTTCTTATACAATATATATAATAAACTGGTAGATGTCTCACTTTGTGCCGCAATTATAAATAATAATAATAATAATAATAATAACATAATCCACTGCTGAGAGAGAAACCAACACAAGTTGAGAGAACTAAGTAATAATAATAAGCTGTCTATATTTAGAGGCGAGATTCAGACCACGCAAGAAAAGTATTATTTATTATTATTATTGTTATTATTTTTGGGGCTTTAGGGATTGTTAACATATTAACATTAGAGCAAGAAAAGAAAATATTCAATTTATACAAATTAATATACAAATATTAATATGAATAGTTCGCCGTTGAATACACTCAAACTAAAGAAAGTGGTTTTATTGTGTAGTTCATAATTCGTGTACAATCATAATTTATACGCTGAAAATAGAATATCACTTCGAGTTCACTTCGAGAATATTGATTTGCAAAAAACAAATTCACATTCTTGTCGATGCCTGAGAGATCCATGCTAACACGTAAGATCCTGAGATCTTACATAAGCGTATCCCAAAGAGTGCATGTCGTGTCACTGATATAACTAAAGCTTAAAATATAACAATTTGAGATTATTTCTGATAGTCAATTAAAAAATAACTTAAAAATACTGTCAAGGTTATGTGTCAATATTACAGTCAAACAATTACTATTTATTTTCTATTTTCACTTCTTTTCACATAACTATTAAATGTGTTGAAAATAACAAGCAAGTCATCATCTCATTACTTTATTAGTAAGCCAACGTTTCGAGATTTATTGATCTCATCTACAATACATAACGACAACATACAGAAATGTTAGTTATCTAATTCATTATTTAACATAAAGTACTAAAAACTAAAAACATTTACATACCTGAGGTGCAATAAATTAAAATTATCTATTAAAATTAATATAGTCAATTTCTTTAAAACATTTGTTAGGATTTGATATCATGGAAGGTTGGGTTAGACGCAACATTCTCCGTCATAACATTTTTGAACACTAAGTTACATACAGTATGGGTAACATGAATTATCAATACACAATCATTACCAACATAAAACATCAAATCAGAACTTTACATATTTTACCATATATAAAACACTATCAAAGTCTTTTGTAAAAATGTTACATTCTAATTAGGTATTTAAATTGTTATTTTAATATAACAAGTTTCTAAAATCAATCTTTTAAAATTATTTTCTTCTTTTCTTAAAATCTTCGTATTTTTTAAGTTCATAACATGTTTGTTACATTTGCAATAAAAAATCTAATTGTAAAGATGATGAACAAATTTATAATAATATGATAGTAACAAAAACCTTTTTTAAAATGAATAAGGATCTTGTAGTAATAAAAAGTGACAAAGGAAACCATACAGTAGTTATGAAAGAAATGAATATATAGAAAAAGTAGAAAAAGTCGTACAAAACAATGAGAAATATTTTTAAGTTGAAAATGATGATACAAAAAACAGTATAAAAATACAAGTCATGCTTAAAGAATGGTTACAGAATAATATAATTACATCATATCGGTTTAAACAATTAAATATGACTGAATCAAATATTAATCAAGCATATGGACTAATAAAATTACATAAAAAGGAACAAGGTATGAGACTAGAGATATCAGCTATTAATGGCCCTACCTATAATATATCAAAATTTATGGTAAAGATTCTAAAACCACTTTTAGAAATTGATAACCAGTTTACTATAAAAATAGTATTGTATTTGTCAATAAAATAAAAGGATTGAAGACACCTAATGATTATATGATGGTTTCACTAGACATCAAAGATATGTACCTTTCAAAGCCTCATGAGTTGATAATTGAATCAAAAAGAGAGAACTTAAATAGTAGTAATATTGAAATAAAATTTCCTGTAGAACAAATAATAAGATTTTTAAAGTTTCATCTTGTATTTAAAATGTAAAAGTTTTAAAATGGTTAGACGGAAGAGCAGACCTTAAGGTCTCGCCAAAATAAAGGCACTTTTATTGTTATTATTATTATTATTATTATTATATCAATTTTAATAGATTTTAATTTATCTGCACATCAGGTATGTAAATGTTTTTAGTTTTTAGTACTTTATGTTAAATAATGAATATTGACTACCATTTCTGTATGTTGTCGTTAATAAAGTAATGAGATTAATAAAGTAATGAGATGATACTTGTTATTTTCAACACATTTAATGGTTATGTGAAATGAAGTGAAAATAGAAAATAAATAGTAATTGATTGTCCGTAATATTGACACATAACCTTGTCAGTGTTTTAAAGTGATCTTAAAATATAACACGCTGCTTGAATAATTATATCCCAAAGAGTGTTTGGTTATGAAGTCCTCTAGTGAATTTGAAGGGGAGAAACCNATTTGAAGGGGTGAAACCCCAAATGGGGAAGTCTTTCAGCGAGCGAAGCGAGCCTTTTAAATAACATACAAAGAACATGTAACATGTACGAGTAATATTAACAAGACCTAAAGAGATTGTTTTTATTTGTTTGGCAAAATTTTTTCCGTCAATAATAATTAATGTGTTTAATTTTGTTCTATTGATTTTAATTATGTTGATTGAAGGAGATTAGTAGATAAAAAATCTAAGGAAAAAGTTGCAAAATAATTTCTCTGGAATGTCGGGTGGTGGGTCGTGCTTATAATTCAAAACGAAGGAGAAAGATCGGCAGGGTCACTCAGTCAACTTCTGATAATTATATATTTTTAAAATCATACTACTGAGATATAAAAATGTTAGTACAAGGTAAATTTTTTCTCGAAATATATGTTAAGAGATCTTCACGTGTATTTGGATGTTTAACTAATAAATAAACATATTAACATAAAAGCAAACCACGTGGAGGACAATAAATTAATTTACTCTCCGGAAGCGAGCGAGGGACGTATCCCATCAGTTCCAATCCCATGGCAGAGGCGGATTGAAAATTTCAGCACACTCCTTAGATAAGAATAAAAAGTTAGCTACGTGTTATAATATCAACAGAATAGCCATTACTTCCACTTTTTGTGCAAGACTCCTTCCTTTCTCTTTTCTGACCTTCTTTGGTCACCTCTTGTTCTTTTCGATCCCGACGCTATTAGCGCTAGGGTATCTTTCATTTTCCTCTTTCTTCTTCTTCTTTTTTTAATGATTTAAGTAATGTCTTGAGATATGTTGATATTTGAGTTTTCAGGAGGGTTTTTAGTGGGTATGGTTGAGTTATTCAGCGAGTTCCACACGCGGGGAGAGTCATATTGGCTCTCCTTAGTGCGTATCTGCATTTGCCCTACCTGTACAAGTTTTAAGGGCTCTAATGACCTCGATGTCGACGAGCCCTAAAGCCCCACAAAAGAAACAGAATAGCAACAAATTTGTGTTTAATAAAACTTAAAAAAATCACAAAAATAGTTAACTAAAAATAAATTTCATTTCAAGAAGTAGAATCATCGCACTCAAATGTGGATAAACTGTCCAGCAATTGGGCTTTACAGCGTAGATAATGGGTTCTAAACCCTCTGGTTCACTTCTATACGTTTTCAGAAGCAGAAATAACAAAATTGGTCTTCATTGATTCTTGTATTTTCGTTGGTTTTTTAAAATAATATTTAAACAACAGAACTCTATTAGCAATAGCAAACCAACTCATGACTTGGGAATTGCATTAAATGCTATTTAATAATGTTTTCTTCTTTATTGTATTTCTTGTCCCGTTCCCATCCTATGATATTCCGCGGCGTGAGCAGAGTATATTTTCTTTATTTAATATCGGTTTGGTAAACAATTCTTTTGCGGAAGAGAATATGAAACATTATTCGCATGCTCATTGACACCAAGTTCTGCGACAACAAAATCGCTAGTGAGGAATAACGAGAGATAATCCTATCAAGTTTGCTGCTTGTAATTTAATGCGACGTGCTGAATGAAGCGTGCGTCTCGCTTGTCAAGCAAGCAAGCTTCATCTCCTTCTCAGCACCCCATAGCAACGATTAAATACTTGATAATCAATTACTCCTAATAGTTTCTAGATAAATGACAATTACATACTGATTAACGCAGCGAGGATTTTCCTGTCAGTAATAATCGGATATTTAAAATACAGACAACATGAAATATTTACCTAATTCAACAAATAATATCACGGAAGAGCGTAGAAAACTTTGTGTGTATTACTAGTAAACTCTCTCTCTCTCAGCAGAAACGGAATAAAGAAACCTGGAAAACTCCCGTAAACCATAAAAAGACTAATCGCGAACACAGAGAACATATGCGGATCCCGTTTATTGAAATCAATGATGACTCAAAAGTTATAAGTTGAAAGGTCGATAGAGTTTTCGAGAAAATAAATTCAGTGAAACAAACTTTCGTTTAACAAGGTGCAAGTTGTAAAAATGTGTCATATTCTACAATCATCTCTGGGTTTCAAGCTGTCCTTGTGCCGAATATAATCGAGATTAGTTCAGTAATTTAGACGTCAAGTTTCCACAACTAGATCAAAGCAAATTCCCCATGTTATATTTTAAGAACTTTTTGAACTTCAACTCAAGCTTGTTCAGTTTCTCTCTCTCTCTCTCTCTCTCTCTGTTTGAAACATGAAATAGACTTCATTTTATTATTGCTCAAAATACTCAGTAGTACTAGTTGGACGAATAATTTCTTCATTGCCTTGTTGTAGACCATTTTTTTAAAAATTGGTCTTAAATTACTTTATTTTGAAATGTTCCAACGATGTTACAAATCAATTTCTCCAAAAAAAAAAAACATTTCTTTGACAATTCATTTTTTTAACTTATATATTTTCTCAAACTTATATATATTTAAAGTAAGTGCCTCAAATAAACTTTCAACGACAGATTTAAAAAATTCTCTGACACAGTCTATCGAATGTCAGTCAGACCGTGTGAACCCTCAAAGAAAAGTTTCTGGAAAACATGCGAGTAAAACAAAACGAAAGCAAACCAAACCAAACCAAAACACAATCGTCGTCCAAACACAACTCAGACCGAGAATTCTCTAGTCGTGTTTCTCCTGTCGAGTGCATCTCGTGTTTCGAGACTGCACTGAGCCTCGCCCTGTCAAGCGTTGGCTGTCCTCTCAGAAAAGCTTACACCGTCCTCACCGCCTACACCGCCCTCGACAGGATATCTCCCTCCCGTGCTCCCGTTGTGTTATGTCTCCCGTTGTGTTATGTCTCCCAGCATTATCACTGCCACCAGCGTAATTTTTGCGAGATGTACAACGAGCGTCACGACTTGGCAAACCATCTCAGGCAACCGTAACGGAACGTGGAACAGATGAAGTCTCATCTCCCTCCCCGGTTCCACCACCCCCACCCACCCCACGACAGGTCGCACCGCTCCGCCGCTTGCAAACAATTCCCCGCCCCCTGAGGGATAATATTGTCTTTCCAAATATTGGACATTTCGCTGGGCAAACGCCGCTGTCACAGCCGTCACTGCAGCCGCCGCCGGGTCCTTTGGAGAACGAGTGTTGATGCGCGCTTGTTTTAAAATCCAAAATGGCGCCGCGGCAAAGGTTGATGATCGCGCCGCTAGAGCGCTGGAAGAAGAGAAACGACGCTTCAATGAATTACTTTAACGGAGGGAAAATATTGACGAAGGGAGGAGACACACTGGAGAAGGGAATCCCTTGAGGCAGAAATAGAAGGCTGGAAAAGAAGAAGCGTAAATCGAGGCCACGGAATAATGTTCCCTCAAGATGGATTGCAGGAGGTCCAGTGTTTCTCCGTTGTTTTGCTACTAGTTGCATTAGAGAGAGATTTCCCGGAAGTGTAAATACACTCCACTGTGTCCAAAGGAATATTTGTTTTCCAGATTATGTGTTTTAAATGTTAAAAGATTCCGTATTTCTCCAATTTTTTACATCTGTCGGAGGATTGACATACGAGTATGAAAATTAGAAGGTATAGAAAAACGAACAGAATAAAATGTAATTGATAAGACAATAACAAGTTTTAATGATTTTATTGTTTTATTTCGGTTAAAAACTGTTCAATATAAGATGCTAATGACACATCTTTCAGTCTTTAACTTTGGATTGATGAAAATCACAGTTTTTGTCTGATACCGCAGAACTACGATTCAAGAAACCAAGCTATTCATAAATACATATTCCTTAGCTTGTTTCTAGAATAGTCGGAGTATTAAGCAAGACTATCAACGAATATAGTAAGACATTGGAATTGTCATGGAAAGCTCTTAAAATTGATTTAACTTTCAAAAATGTATACACGTCAAATTTGATACATTTTTAATCAAATCATAATTTTCATAATAAGAAACAATTTCTACAGTGGTTTCTGCCTTAATGCGAAACCAAGAACCGATGAATAAACTTCAGATGTTTCCGACCGGAATCGGAAAGAGTTATTCATAATTTTTTTTGAACCACAATTCGAACCAGAACACAAAATAATAATTTATCTTAATTAACCTTAAGAATCAAAATTTCAAAAAAAAAATCATAATGAACCTACACAATATATAAAAATTTCTGTCGAAAATTTCAAGCTCCTATCTAGTATTGCTTTGCATTGAGGAATGAATGATTGTGAAAGTGAAAGACTGAATCAGGTTGGTCACTCAGGACAACGCCGCTCACAAATAGATACAACAATATGCTACAATTATACATTCATTATACCATTATTATAAATAGTTTTTACTGTAATCTAATTTCAAATTTTCTTGACTAGATATTACTGCGTGCAAAATAGTTTCATCTAAAGGAATTTGATTTCTGCTAAATTGCTGAAGCTCTAACCCTTTTAATCTATTCAGATGTTTAATTTTTCAAATAATATGCAGTCCACCCAATATTAAAATTCTCATTCATAATCTGCAGTAGATACACGTGGTGAGGCGAACATGACAAGCAAAAGTTTAATATTAGGAAACAAGTTCTCATCATGTCTCAAAGCACTCAAAGCATACGCGTCGTCATTGTTTCATACATTCACACTTCCATAGTAATAGATAAATGCGTAACGCGAAAGTGTGTCTGTCTGTTTGCCACATGATCACGACTAAACCACGGAACCGATCGTGATGAAACACTGGCAAGGATATAGTTAAGACGCTCGGGATAAACATTGGATAACTTTTATTTTTTAAATGACATGGAAAATGATTTTTACCATAAATGTGAATGAAATCGGGAAAAAAGAGTACATTCGCTTAAGCCGCCTAAACGATTAGAGATAGGGGACAATAATGCATGGAAATAATATCTGCCTCAAAGAGTTCTACAAAAAAGTCCGCGACAGCATATGTCTATCTACGAAGATTTACCTACATTATCGAAAAAAGGGAGTGGGTTTGTTGGTGTAACTTGTAAAAAATTCGGGGTAACGTCGAGTAATCAGCTTTGATAAGAACTCGCATGAATTCGGCGACTTCCATGATCTAGAGGAAAACGCAAACGTACATAGCATAACGATTGCAATTGACGGGAGAAAGGAGCAGAAGGAGGGAGATGAACCATAGCGTTGGTTGCATGATTAAATTTATACGTAAACTAACATAATTGTTCAAGAACTGGTTGCTAATCGTGGGTAGAAAGTAATACCAAACAGAGATCTTTACGATTTTAGTATTAATACGTTAATGCTGTTACTACATTTTACACGTTTGTATGAGTTTTCAGAAAATAATCTGGAGTCAATTCCATCAGTTTCGTAATAATGAAAAATAATTCATATTTGATTGTCCATTGCAGAGTAACTGTCATCTTTTCCACAGAAATAGTTTTGATCAATTAAGGACAAAAATATTTGAATAATAGTTCTACATGCCAACGAACTCTTGATTTCATCACGTTAAAATAAATAAGTAGAATAGAGAGTAAATGAATCCTTGTCCTGCAATCAAAAGGGAAATACATAAAGAAATCGACGATACAGAATAAATAAATATACATTGAATATAAAAGTCGAATATTATATATTTAATGATTTAGTTTTTTGTATACATAGGTTGGGACCGTGAAGCTCTTTCATCTAATTATACAGTTTGATAGAATAAATAAGGTGATATAATTAATTTCTAAGTTAATTACGGTCCTTGCAATATGCTGCACCTTCATACAAATAATTCCCTCACACATTTGATCCTCCATACGAGTTCATGTCGAACCTATGCTGTCATTCGTTTTCTAACACGACACTCATCTAATTTTCCCAGCACCAATGGCGTGTCGAAGACGAGATAATATGCAAATATGCAAATCAATTTCAGGATTTGAACATGAAGTTTTGATATGAATCGCCCACTTATAAATACGGCACGAAAAATCATTTAGAGTATTAGCTTCTTTGGCCTCAGTGCGTGGATGTTTATTTCCCCTCTTTGAATGATTTCACAACCCGTCGAAAACAACATACAATCGGTATAATAAATAATAAACCTATCAAAAAAGCAGTTACAAACTGCGTATGACCACGGGCAGAACAATAAACTAATTTACTCATAATAAACAACATTCTTCGTTTCAACATATTTCAACGTAACACATCTTTCTGAAATGACATACATTCTCCTGCACTGACACACATTCCATCTGGACGTGCCGTTTAAATGAATTGACCAAAACTGTATGTTCTCTGGTCTGTCATTATTCTTCATATGGAACGAATGAACAAATTAGAGGCGCTCACCCCTCTGCCGATCTTCCGTCCAATTATTCCACACGTCTCCAACCTTAGTCCCCTCTCATCTTGTGGCGTGCCATTACAAATAGTTCGAAAGAGGAGGCACTCTACCTGCCGTAAAAACACCGTTCAATGGACTCCGACGCTCAATGCCAACATTTTATGGCTCGATTGTTTCCAAAACTGGCCCCAAATTGTAGACCATCCCATTCCGTCCCGAACCCAATTCCAGTTGGGTGGTATTTCAGTCGCTGACAGCGCACGCTGTCTCATGACCTCCCGTGGCGCCGAGGCGCCGTTTACTGACGCCCAGGGCGAGAATCGCAAGCCCCGCTTCCACACCGACGCAGCGAAGCAGGTAGCGGAGGAGCACAGCGGAGCGAAACTGGCGCAATTAGAAGGCGGGAGGCGCGGCGCGCACGCCTCCGTTTCTCCCCTGGAGCAGCACTTACTTTGTGACTCACTGCATTGACGCTTCTCTTCACTTTGTCTCTTGAAAGGTGGGAGTCAGCGTGGCGCTCACTTGCTGGCATGACGGCCGTGGTTCGATTTTTCATCGCACCCCAACGTAGAGTCTGACTCCCAGACCAACTCAGCATGCTGTAAAATGAGTACTGGGTGTATCCTGTACAAGATATTGGCCACATCTCTTCCCCAATAGTGCAGAGTTCTAGTTTCTATTTCTTGTTTCTATTGTTGATTTGTAAATGGGAAATGTAGCGCGTTATTGAAGCTACAGGAGGTAGGAGTTGTGTGGTAGGCCATTGTTAATAGGTGGGGCGGTTAGCTGGGATTACCAACAACTTGACCCTCGGGGAAGGGTTTGTAGAAGTAGTTAGTAATAGAGTTATTGATACTAGGGACAGTAGGAGGTGGATAGAGGAAGGAGGGTTCGCATTTCAGTAGTCACAGCTACATGAACTAAGACTAATATGAGAAGCTACAAATTTGTCTGGTCCCACCGGGAATTGAACCCGAGATGACTCAGCGATCAGCCCGAACGCTACCTCTTGAACCATCAGAGAGGTTCTACCCTTGGTGAAACCATTAGGGATCTTCGGGGTCTGTTGTGGTACTGTTTGAATTTTGACTCTTTAATGTTGTCCCTGAGTGGATATCTGATTTTTTTTTTAATTCAAGGTAGTATTAGTGATCTGGCTATGTTTTTGAACATCCTGAATATTTCCTTAAACTTTTATATATCTACTCGTCTCATACAATTTGGACCCTCTGGGCTAAAATTAAAAAAACATTTTGAAATTGTAAGGGCACTTTTGCCTCTGAAGGGACGATCTCTAAATAAATTTCGATGTAATTTCTCATGGATTCGATATAAAAAAACACATAAAAATGTCACAAATTTAATGTAGAGAAGAACGGTACTAAATTAGACCTATATTTAAGGCAATTTAGTTATTCAACGAAAACTGTCGCAAAGTACATCCTCCTGAACGTTGGGTGAGAGATTTGGAAAGGAATGATGAAACGTATGGTACTGAACCGACATTTGTATGGAATAGGTGAGGGAAAACCCCAGCTGAAAACCTCACCTAGATCTGAGGAGAAATTATTGAACCTGCCTACGCCACTTACCATGGTGACGGCGAAGACGCTACCACCAGACCAACGCTGTCGATAACATTAGAATTGTGGCTTTTCAAACATACATTTAAAAGCAAATAACAAAATGAAGTTGTTGTTTTATAATTGTGATGGCATTTCATTTCACGCTCCACTAAGCATGAGGTTTTCAAGTCGAGATACCGACAAATACTCTAGCCAAATGTTCGCCCGGTATCTTACGCTTTCCGACAATCGCTTTCCAACGCCTTCCTCTAAACTAAAAATAACAGAGGGAGTCGGTGCTCAGTGAGAAAGTACATATTCGCACCTCTCGTGGCTAACGGGTTAACGTGCTTTGCTCGCCACCAAAAGTCACTCTGGGTTCATTGTCCAACGGGGCCACACGAGATTCGTAGCAGATCATATATTATTGATGTCCCAGTTCATATAGCTGTGACTACTGAAAAGCGAACCCTCCTTCTTCTATCCACATCTCATTGCTCCTAGGATCTCTAACTATTACTAACTACTCCTACCAACACTTCCACGTGGACCAAGCTGTTGGTAAACCAAGCCAACAGACCCTCCTACTAACAATAACCCTACCACCCACCTCCAACCTCCTGTCGATCCATGTAGATAAGCTTCAATAGCTAAAGAAAGGTACAAAATGAGTTTGAGAATAAATGTCGATGAAATCGGGAAATAATAGATGTATATTCTCGTACTCTGCCCAGACGGTTAGAGATAGATGAGAACTATGAGTGGCAATATTGTTCACATCAAAGGGTTCTACAAAAGAGTCTGCGACACCATATATCTATACACAAAGGTTAACCTAAATTATTGAGAAAACGTTGTTAAAAATAGAAGAACTTCCTGCCGTAAAACAATACTTCAATTTAAGAGAGATAATTAAGAACGAAAAAATGAATCATCATCAATCACCAAGTTTATGTTTTTACAAGCGTTTTAATGAAACTTTGCAGCCGCGCTGCCGCCGTTGTCTCGTATCGGAAGCGAAAATTCCCGGCGAGTGGATTTGTTGTACTTGAGATGTATAAAGACACTTCCGATGTTATTACTGAGTTGGGCCACCGTTGGGGTTAGGGGGGAGAAATACCCCTGGAAAATCCATGGGGGGAATGGGAAGGGAGGGTCATAGATTTCATCCATAGATTTCGGGGTCTTTCAGAAAAACAGTGGGATAATGCCGTATAAGTACAAGTTCTGCACATATGGGCTTAAGTACCCCTAACTCTCCTAAGGGTGAAGTGGTGAGCAAGACTAATTGATGTCGTTCCGGTTGATTTGTTTCTCTCATGGACAACTTTACATCGTTTGCTCAAGGATGGTTTCGTCCAAGGATTTATTTATTCTTACTGCTGGATATGAAAATCAAAATAAAATATAATATAGTATAAACCAAGCTTTGTATTAAATTTGTATTATTACGAATTTGTAAAATTAAGGTGCTGTACATAAAAAACCGGTGAGTAAAAGTATTTTGATCACACAATACAGACAGATTTTTTTTCCTGAGTAAAAGATTATTGCTCTAGAAAAATCCCATGCAACGCCGGGTAATCAGCTAGCTATGATACATAGTAACCTCGATTCGACTGTCATTGCATAACTCATGATAGTCTCGTAACGATACACCTACACTATCTTCAGACCGTCATAGGAATTAAACTATCACTTAGATTACCATGGTATTTTCAATATGAAAGTTTTTCGGTAAAAAATATATTTATTTATTTTTTGCACTTCGAAAGTCTTCTATTCACACGCCTCAATTATCCATGATAGGAATGATCCGTACTTTCCTACCTCTACCGCTACTCTGTTATTGGAAAGCAATAGTTTAGTGTTTATTTTGCATGGAGACATTTTAGTATTGTTGTATTTGTAAATGGGAAATGTAGCGTGCTATTGAAGCTTATCTATGATGGAGCGATAGGAGTTAGGAGTCGGGTGGTAGGTCATTGTTAGTAGGTGGGCCGTTTAGCTGGGTTAAACAACAACTTGGCCCACGTGGAAGGGTTAGTAGAAGTGATTAGTAATAGTTAGAGTTATTGATACTAGGAGGAAGGAAGGTTGGCTCTTCAGTAGTCGCAGTTGTATGAAATGGGACATTAATGTGAAAAGCTACAAATTTTCTGGCCCCATCGGAAATCACTACCACCTTCGCCACCGGTGGGGCGCATGGAGACATGCTCGGAAATAAAATTCGTAAATAGACTTCTTACCCGACATTTCCCATAGAATCTGAATTTTCCCAAATTTTTTTAGACAGCAAACTTCCTATGGCCGTAAATTACAACAAACTAATGAATAGGTGATGCATTTAATATCTTTTCCTTTTTTAATGTTCCACCCGGAACACGTCGGTACTCAAGAAAGTTAATATATTTCAAAAAAGTAATTGTAAAAGGATATTTTGAGCCGAAAAAAAATATCAGCATAATTATGAGATCTTGAGATTCGCAATGAAGGCAATTTTGTCTTTTGAATATTTGAATTTCCTGCCAAAGGAAGTATCCGATCAAAAATGTGTACTTATATTTAATACCTCGAAAAACGTCCGAGGGAATGAATACATCTGAAAATATTTTTAAAGAGAGATTCGAGTTTGAGAGACAAGGAAAGAAATATTGAGAAATTTCAAGAAAAAATGTGATGAAAAGGAAAACTACCACAAAATATCAGATCGCAAAATATCAGATGGACGGAAAATTTGAGTGAGCGCTTTTTTAGACATAGAATTCAATGAAGTTATGTTCAGCAAGTATTCCAGATCATTCCATACAACCGTGATACATTTAAATTTCCTTGAGTAGTTTTAGAGATTCATTGTTTTAATGTGCCCAAATACCGCGTTATAATGTTATGTATGTTTGTAGAAACACGATGGATGGCAGATATGCGTCAAAACCTCTCTTCAAAAATAGAGTAGCCATCAAACCGATAACACTATGTTCTCGTTGCTTTAAATGCTTTTTAGGCATTCACTTTCACCTATTAAATTTGTATAGTTTCAAATGGTGCCTCGGTAACTGATTTATTATTGTCAAAGCATGCTTTTGATGCTTTAATGATCATCTTCAGTTGATCTGATGGGGTTTTGAGATACATTAGTGACTACATGAAATGAATTCTGAGTTTTGGTCAATTCTGAAAATACGATTTTTTAAATAATAATAAAAATAGTTTATAGAAATGTATTATTGAAGGAATAAAAGTTTAAATGTATAGGAATTAATAACCACCAACATCCAGTATAACGTTGGTTATATTAAAAAAAAAAGAATTATAATAAAATTTTACAGAATAATTATCAGTCCGTTCTGTCATTATTTTCAAAACTACAAATGAACTAAGCGGTCACTGAAACGTTTGCTTATCCGCTACGATAGTATTGTCACTGATCACTGACACTCTTATCAATTATGAAAATAGTTTGGGTAATTAGGTTCAATTTTTAATTATATCTTAAAATACAAACGAGAAAGTTTATTGTTAATGTTATCTTAAAATGCTAACAAGAAAGTTTAAGTCGTTCAAATCATTAAACCAGTTTTTAATTTTCATTGCGTCTAATTTTTAATTTGGACTTGATTTAATGTTAGCAGGCAACAGGTTAAAACATTTGGGACCAAGATAAACAAATGTTTTTCTAAAGAAATATTTACTGATTATTAGTCTAACAAAATGTTCTAGGGTTACAAACAACTGAGTTCCCGCGACTTCGCACGCCCCAGGTTTTGAATTTTGTGCGTAAATCGTATTGAAACAGCAAACCTTCGACCCCCGAGCAGGAAGTCGCGGATTCGAGTCCCGGTTCGTCGCAATTTTCACCTCGTCGTTGACGATGCAAACACTCCTCCACGAGTAGTTACTCGGAAGTTGTGAGTTAGAACGAAGAACGTATTCGTAAAACCAGGCTGGACAACAATAAATCACAACCAGGAAAATGAAGAAAGACATATTTTCAGCCATGATCTAAACAACGCTAATTTGATGCCATTTTCAAAATCTTTCGACTTCAAATTACTTTATAAACCCTCTTTAGTGTTTCAAATATGTATTTTGTTTTTATTTTTCGTTTTTGTTTCCGAGCAATGAAGGTTTACCACTTTCGATAATTCATATTTCTCTTTTGTATGGTAGTATGATTAGGACGAATACTGTTTTGTAACAGAGATAAAGTGGTAGTGTAATTAAACTCGACGCCTGTCCTGGACGGTCGCCACGTAGGGTGGGTGCAGGCATGCGGCCCGGCACAGCGCCTCGTGCTGCCATTAGAGCACAATGGATCCCCGGTGACCCTTCATTGATGCGTCGAAGGGTCTTGAGAGCTGCTACCTGTGAGGAAGCCGCCATCACATCGCCTCTCACGCTGCTCTTGCAAGAAGGGCGAGGAACGAGGTATATACGGGCTTAGTTGTGAGGATAGTAGAGTAGCGAGTAGAGTGCACTCTCCTATCCACTAGAACGAAAAAGAGCGATGAGTCACTTACCCGCGGTACAGTGATGAGACGTCGATTTTCGCACTCTCAGCGGCATAGTGAAGCATCACACACTATACAAAATGAGAACTAACAAATAATTATTTATGCTGCAAAAAGTGAAAAATTCGTTTACTAAGAGGTAAATTACACTTATGTGAGTTTCAGAAATTGAAAAAAATGAACTTTTACATAATTTTTTCTAATGTTTCTGCCATTTTAATTAATTTATTTTTTACATTCATTTGTAATCTCAGTATAGCATCTCATATCTATATGTTTCTTCTAACATCGATTTCATATGAGACATAAAGGACACGACACATTAAACAAATCTATACTGCTTTACTGACGAGCGAATAGGGAACTTGTTCAAACTGGTCGCTCATAAGCGAGTGGAAATTTTGACGAGGGTGGAGGTTGTAGAGGAGTTACTTTACCACATGTTGCTAGTAATCCTTCTCCACCTACTACGATCCATTCTTCTCGCTATTCTCCTCCATTCAGCACTTACACGGATGTCGAAACTCCACTCTACCAATTAATCCCCCCATTAATCTACCGTGTAATCCAGGCTAAAAGACAGCGGGGTAGTATGAGCCTGCCGGGCACTAGTCAAGCAATTTTCTTTTAAGAAACTTTCAAAAACCTGATCAATTGTTTACATTAAAAATTATTACAGTAATTTATGAATAAAGCTGCATTAAAGAACGCGAATCATAAATTATACCGTATAAATTGAAACACTATTTGAAGAATGGTCTTTCGTTTGTCTATAGCTCTCTAGTTTCCCTATTATTTTGTAAAATAACTTTCTTTATTGTTCGGAAAAGTATGACAAATTTCGATTTTATTTCCTGTATTAAATTTGTGAGACGTGTGGAAGCTTTTTGTACAATTCCGTTAGAAATTACACTGAAGTTTACTTAAAAATCTTCCCACCAGAGGTCTTATCGTTCGTGCCACTTCAACGTGGCTTCACTGAAGTATTAGCCCTGCAATTCCTAATTTTATTTGACTAGTTGATAGATAATGGTTTATTCTTTCATTTTTTAAAATTCAGTCCATTTATAAACAGTCATCAGGTAGCTCATACTCCCTTAAATCTTATTGGGTAGGATGTCATCCATTTCTATTGATCTACTGTGTGAAAATGAGTGTTTGTCCGCCATGTAAATCTATACCTTTTTGACGTTCGTCAAATTTGGTGAAGCTCCTCCGGTGTCTCAGCGCTAGCATACTTGCTTCGTCACTCACTAACTCTTATTGTTACTAACTACTCCTACTAACACTTCCACGTGGGCTAAATTGTTGGCAAACCCAGCTAACCGGCCCACCTACTATCCAGCTCCTTCCTCCTTTCGCCCTATGTAGATAAGCTTCAATAGCACGCTGTATTTCCCATTTACAAATACTACAATGAAAAAAAAACTGAGAGACTGTGTGAAAAGGCGAAGAAAGTTTTACCTATCGATCAGAAATACACGTGATTGAAAATGCACGGAAAAACGACTGCGGAAACTAGCAGTTAATTGAGCGCGGACGTTGTTCAGGAAGGTGTGAGCAAGGATGTAGTGAGAGAGGGGGGGAGGGAGATGCAAAGGGTCCGGAATGTTCCTTGAAAACTATTCTGAGAAATGAAACATTACCCTGGTTAAATTTATATAAACGATTATTGAATGAAAGCGTGCATTAATGATGTAGTTGAAACTGAGTTTATACCAATATTAACATTTCGAACAAATATATAATTCTATTCTTTGTTTACAAAGAACTGAGAGATTATTTAGTTCAAGACCCCCCCCCCCTAGAAAAATCCTGGCTATGTCCCTGGTGGTCGAGGTGTTGCTGTGAAGATAACTATAAGATAAATAAAATAATTTCTTTGTTACGCCAACGTTTCGATATAATCTATATCTTCATCAGGGCTACATAATCATCAACAAAAGGATATTTTCATCATAAAGCATATATATCTTTTAAAGGATAAAGATATCCTCATAAAGGATAAAGGCAAATACTACACTAAACTACAGAGCACTTAACCAACATAAAAACAATTATATACATATATAAAACATCGTACATAACTAACAATTCTAAAAACTTATTACTATGTACATATCATCCATAACCACCCTTCACATACTTCCCTCCAAAGAAACGCAACCATTTCATAACATTACTTTACATCTACACTCATTGTTTTATTTGGGTCTAAACGCGAGATATCCGTATTTATTTAATATGAAGGCTGAAAATGTGATCAACGATACCTATTATATAAGATTTTGTACGTGTCTTCCGCAATGCGTCAGGTTACCCCACCTCATTAAATGTCAATTTATTTCAATATTTCTTCTTAGTGTTGATTTTGCCCGCTCTCGTTATTAATTTGTAGTATTATTTTTGTTAATAACAGATTACGTACAACCGCGCTAACTATAAATTAAAATACAATAGTTGTAAATTATCAAGCAATATTATTGTATATTGAATGGAATTCCAACACTTCCGATTTACCGGCTCTTTCCTCTTGAAATGGCAGGTCTGGAGCAGAGTATAAAAGCGTTTTATTGCCTCGAATGTTGAAAGAAGGAAGCTGAGCAGTGAGCCGAGGAGTTGTTGAGTCTGACTTCTAGAGTTTGGTGAAGTTTATAGTTCGACTGATGTGGTATTTGAGGTGAAGTTTGTTTAGATTTGCGAAGAGCCTATTTGCTGAACTTCGCAAGTTTCTCGGAAACAGAACATTTTCTCACAAATATTGCCTTTCAGATTGTAAATTCCAATGATTGACTTAGTCCTTCAAAAGAGTCGTATAAGCACGTAAATCTGGGCTTTCTGTTGGCAAAATTTTATGGTGAAGCAATGAAGCAGCCTAAAGATAAATTTCAGTCGTACATCGAACTGAAACACATTTATCGTAATTGAGAGAGAAAATGATTTAATAATTTTAACTTTTCTATAACATTAAAATTAAATGAAAATGTATTAACAAGTAAATAAATACACCTTAAAATACATATTACGATTAATGTGGGTTTGACGTAAACAATATTTTCCGCCATAATGTAAGTTAAATGCTTTGAACTTATTATACTTGAACCAATATATATTAAATATTTTATACTTGATCCAATAGAAGAGAAAACAAAATTAAATTCATCGTAACTAATGTGACTCACTTGTTTTTCAGTTATCTACCAGATGACAAATTGCATCACGTACTTAGAAACACGTAACAAGAAAAAAAATAAACATTTTTTGTTTTATCTAAAAAATGAACGATATCAACTTACATATTGCTACATTTTATTAATATAAAAGAGAAAAATGTACAGAAAATATGTTGTTATCCACTCTGTAATAGATTTTTCAATAAATTGAAATATTGGAGAAACCATTTTAAATTGTCGCGTATGTAAACAAAACAAGTGTTGACTTACACGATTTAATTGGCAACTAGATTATTTGCCATGTAAAAATGAACACGTGAGAGGAATTTTTCATAAGTTATAGAGGATAATAGAATACTTGTGAAGCAAGTGTTGTACGGAGTAAACTTTATACGCGAGGGTTGCACGTGCGCGCAATGTATCTCGAAGGTATATTTCAAAGGAAACAAAAACGTGACACTTGTAAAACTTGCGTCAACACGAGCGACCGGCGTTAACTGTTGTATTGCGAGGTGGGCTCAATCGTTTGACAAAGCTGAAACAGAAACGCTCTCACCAATTCGCAAGAACGGTTCACAGATTTCATCAAGATAAAGTTCCGATGAACAAACGTGGAAAGGAAACGACGGGGCGTGGACGCATGCTTTTGTTCCGCGGAATAAGACGCACCAAAGGAAATGCATCGCACTACCTGAGGAAAAGGATAAGGGCAGTATACTCGCGAAGAATGGCTCTTTTGTTACCGCGCTTCCGTTGGCGGAGGGGAATTACCTCGCATTACCTCCAGCAGCAGAAGCAGCAACGTTTCCTCCTCTTCAATGGCCTTCTTCTCCACGAAAATGACTCAAGCTTCATTGACGAAACAGGACACTACGCTTGAAAGGAAGGCCAACTGATCATAGCCCTCTCAATGACTCCGTTTCAAAGCACTGACAATGTCACTTTAAACTTTTCATAACCAAATAGTTCTGGGAGTTATTTTACCTTGAATTCGTTTTGGATTATTTTGAGAAACATTCCTGTGAAGATATTTCTACGAAGATGATTGAAACGATTGTAGATAATCCCTGAAGCGGTGGATAACGTTCTATTATTAGTTATGGTTAATATTTTATTTACTAAACCCCTCCAAATTCCGATTTCTCACCCACTACTCCCAAAGAGCAAATCAATACTGCGCGTAAATTATCTGCGCGTAAATCCGTAACTTTACATTTAGAAGGACCCATCCTGATTGGGGTTTTTGCTGGTTTTCCCTCAATCACTTAAAGTTCAATACCGGGGATGGTCCTTAGATTGTTTTCCCAGTAATAACTACAATACATATATACCTCCCATTCAATCTAATAATTATTATAAATATTTTCAAATTGGTTAGGCGGAAGAGCAGACCTCGCTCTGAGTCTCTTACTTAGAAGAACCGAAGCAGTGCCCCAATTATGTGGTTAGGTGGGTAGAGCATGCCTGATGGCCTAGACCCCCTCCCGCAATCATAAAAAACATAAATGAAGTAAATAAAAATGTGATCTGTAATAACTCCAGCCGGATGCAAATGAACAGTAAAGTAATACCACTAGACCATCAGTTACCCTTCCTTACCTGTACATTACAATTCAAGCTTATTAATACGGAAGACATACGACACATGTGCATCCATGAGGCAGTGAACCCAGGCGGCACATTTGCTTACGTGTAAAGGATCGTTTCTTTGGGGACAAACCACTTCAAGATGTGACGATGCGTCAGTACGCAGGTCTCTTCTATCCGGGTCGTGATCTTTATCAGAAGTGACTTGGAGTTTTTTTTTTCGCCGATTAACGAGTAACGAATACACTGTTTCACAATTTACAGACTCCAGTTGCTTTGGTGATAGCGATAGCAATTATCTTTCCAAAATGCATGCTAAAGTTGTGCGAAACCTCCATAAACCTTCAGTGAACTTTGTTGTGGTGAAACCCCAAAATAGGGTCTGGAGGTAAACTTTCAGATTTGAAAGGGTTTCTAACATTATCCAATTTATTCGTAGTTCATGATAAATTCCATAATATTTTACATTGATATTAAAATAAAAACATTAATTCGTCAACATTTAAATAAAATAGTGAAATATATCTTTTCTATCCATTAAAATACAATATTGATATTTGTGTTTTCTATGCACTGAAGGTAATATATGAATCCAGGTTTTCCTGTACTATAAAAAGTAATGTAATACGAAAATATACTCCTATTATTAGAAACAAACAAAGTGAAATCTAAACGATGAAGAATAACCAACTAAACAAACTTATTTTTTAATTTCTAAATATTATAAAGTATTCAAATATTTTTCTATTTCTTTGTGCTAATGTAACCTTGGAAACGGCAGTGATACATATTCTTCGGGATTCATAATATCAGTATTTTCTAGAATAAAAATAAATAAAATGAAGATCCTACGTTGAAGTAATAGATCGCGCTTTATGGCTAAACATATTTGGAGAGAATTTCATTAAAAGTGTCTCGGAGAAAAGAATGTGTAAATAATTATGTCCCCTGTAGAGACGTATATGATATCAATCTGTCCACGCTCACATGCTCATATTATTAAAATATGAACATAACAATTTAAATATGATAAACCATTCATATTGTTATAGTTAATTCCACAGTATTTCAGCCACCACGATTCAAGAAAGACTATTACATTTGTATTAATTAACTGAAACAGGACAGTAATAGTATGAAGTTATCTAATTAGTTTCTTACAATAAATCTAGACATTCATTTGTATCTTATTCATATTTAGATGATGGTATTGGATACACTTCAAGTTAGAAGTTGCGAAAATTGACCGCTGTCGGTACTGTAAAAACAGTCAGAGATTTTTGTAGTATAATTAAAATTTATCGTTTGAATGCAGTTTCTATGAATTCAAAAATACAAGAGCACGAAAGTTTCCCTATATACGTGTCTTTTATTTGAAAACTACCCCACTAGCACTTTGAATTGATCTTGCTCAGAACAGGATTTTGAAGGGGACTCTTTCCTGGCTGTTCACAAATTTCACGAGGTTCATAAAGTTTATTTACTTACATATTCATAAATAGAAACAGCAGGAATAAGCAGATTTAAACACAAACAATGAACGAACAAGTAAGCGGTAATTAATTATTTCATTATTTTTAATTATTATTTATTTTTATTTTAAAATAAATAATTACCTGTAGTTTCCTTATTTCCTGAAGGATGACTAAGAATCATAGTAAAGGAATTATTTTGGGTGTATGAGAGATTTCTCTACAAATCGTATAAATTTCTTGTTGTCTTCTCCACAATTTACTCTTCTTACATGTGCATATCTACAGCACTTGTAAAATATTTAAAACTATAAAAGCTTTATCATAACATATAATATAAAAACATAACATATAAAAATATAACGTAACATATAATATAAAAAATATAAACATAACAAAAACACTTTTCGTCTGATGTGTGAGACTTGGTCGGGTGAAAGACTATTTGTGACTTATAAATACTGGCCACTGCCACGGCAAGGCGATGAGAAGGAGTGTCTTACTTGGTCAAGGAGTAATAAAAACATTCAGATACCCAAAGGGCCTACATTGTAAAAATACACATGGAGTAAAAGATATTATTTAAAAAACATGGTATTATAAATATTATTAATATGCTTATTAATATAAATTACATATCCAACGAATGATTATAAAATCTAATAAGCGACAGTTTTGACATAATTCTTTTGAAATATCGTGATATCTAAAATCTTAACATTACCCCAATCCATCTTATGGGTAGTGTTGATTCTATTTTCCAATATATACTGAAAAGTTTTGATGTCTTAATTTTACCTTTATTTTCTTTAATCCTGAGTTCCAATATTCTTCTTGTCTGTCCAATGTAACATTTTTCACAATCTTGACATTGAATTTAGTAAACCACATTTTTGTATTGTAATACATTATTTTTAAGTTATTAAAATAAGATGTTAATCGGGAGTAGGTCTTACGATTCAACTTTCCGACTGACAAACTTAATTGAAACAAATTTTTTGCGTCATTTGGAGCCATCGCTTGTAATACGTATATAATACCTCAATTTTTGCAGTTAATTGTCGTGCGTTTCTTTTGAAATCGCAATCTGCTCAGGGTGCAATATTTCCAGGAAAGTTGCAAATACCGTTGGGTAAAGGGGAATTTCTCTTAAGACGGATGTTGCTGAAACAGGAAGGATTACAAGGGATGAAATTGCCTGTTTGAACACCGTTATATCTTTTCAACGAATACTCATGAAAGTTAGAAAACACAGGTAGCTCTAATGCGGAAAAGTCGGGGGTTTATTATCAATGGGCTTGTCTTTGCACGGACGAAGGGAAAATATTAATGGACCGTTGTGTCGTTTTGAATTTCTGAAGCTTTTTTCCCACTCAAGTAATTGCTTTATTTCTTACGATAAATTTCTCGAAGTACAAAATATTTCTTATTTAATGAATTAATCTTAATTTCGCTGGAAATCACAAATATACGCACTTAAGCATTGACATCTGAATTGTGAAAAAATGTTATATGAATACAATTTTTATCATCATGTCAAGCTTCCATTTTTAGTTGAGAAATGCTTCAAAATGGATGCCTGAACATTATCAGATCTATGAATTGTATTTTCATTAGAAAGTGAGGAGGGGGAATAATTGAGAATTATTTTCTTGTTTGTAATTCTTACTTTCAGAAAAGAAAATATAGAATATGGAAATGTGTAGTATGAAACATGTAAATAATGGACTAATTTTTCTTCTTAATTAATTGGCAATAGAGGGCAAAAAAACTAAATCACTATAAGGAAGCAAACAAGGGACCATTTCATTAATTCCTTGATCGGAGTTGACGGGATATACTCTTACTTGCTTCCGGGGAGTAAAAAATAATATTGTCCCCTGCTATTGTTCAAACGTAGTGTGTAACTGCACTTTTTATAATAAATTTATTATTATTGTAAGTGCACCTAGATTGTACACTTAGAGAGCGGGAGATTGTACAGTTGGAAGGTGGAAGCGGTAATGCACTAGCTAACATAATTCTAAAGTACTTTTAACACATGTATGTAATTTCATTTTTTCTGTTGAATTTTTATAATATATCATATTTCTTCATCTTTATTGTACTTAGTAGGCAAATATAATAGTGGTGGTGGGTCTCATTAGCTGGAATAAGTTGCGAAGTCTCAAAAGTGTAAATAAAGTGGAAAAACTTAAAAATTGGGAAATTTTGTGCACTAAGTAAAAATATAGGGTCAGGCGGGGTATTTGTAAACAAGGGGTAAATGTAAACGACCCCTTGAGCGCCGCTGTGGAAGTAAGAGGAATTAAATCAGAGTCAAAACTAGAAGTGCGTGACTGTGAATGAAACATAAAAATTTTGCATTTTTGAACCCATCCGTTGGTGCAATACAACCTTACGAAAATTGAGCAATTCAGAATACTGAAATTCGAAGTTACTGTACTGCGTTTATTTCTCTACAATATGAAGATTATTTAAATAACTGTTATTTGTGCTATATATTATTGTCAGTAATGTATTAAGTTAACAGAAAATCATTAGTATTATCTTCTAGGAATTTTGTAAGTCCCACAGTCCATGTACATTTTTCTACGGTCGGGGTACTTGTTATTTGACATTATTTTCGCACAGTTTTGTCGTTCAATTGATGTTTACTTCTGAATTAACTTGCATTTAATGACATTTAGTACGTTTTAATAATATTATATTAATTTTCTCTTAGTTTTTTTTGCTATGTACGTGGTTATATCTACCTATACACTTAAAAATGATGGAGTTTGGAAGAAACAATCAATGAAAATAAAAAGGGGCAAGAGCTGACAAAAATCAAAATAACACGAAAGAATTAAAAAAGAGGAAGCACAAGAAAATGAAAACGAAGAATGATTCTAACAATTGCTCGACCTATACGAGGTGTTAAAAGATTCTGATAAGTATTTGCAAATATGGAAGACAATCTTCTAGAAGAAGTAACATACATAGAGCAAACCACAAGAGACATTATACTAGCTATGTTGTTACTCGTGGCCAAAGAGGGGAAATAAGTAAAAAATAAATGTAAAAGAACTTTCTTTAAATAAGTTTTTAAGTAAAGAGTACTGTACTAAAAATTTAAAAGAGTAATGTTAAGTAAAATTTAAAAGAAAAAAAGGTCGACAGAAAATTTAATTAAAAAAATTAGAAAATTTTAACAGTTTGAATGGTCAACCGCCATAATGACTAATACTGCTTTAAATTTTCTAAATGAGGCGAAAACTTTACAATTTTTGTTTTATGTTCATTTTTTGACAAATTTTATGTTCAATTTTGTTTATTTTAAAATTTACTGAACATTTTTGTTTTACGTTTTAGTACAGTACTTTTGATATAAAAGCTTGTTTTCAAAAAAATATTATTTACATTTTATTTTATTTTATTTTATTTTACACTTTTTAATATTAAGATTTTTTCATTTATATGTCTTATCCTCCCAATGCTTGATATCGGATGGTCACTCATCTGTGGGCCAAGTTTGGCTGAAATTACTCCAGGCAGAGTTATGGTAGAATTTACACTCATACATAAAAATTCCCATTTCACCCTGATTAGGGGTAAATATTCGTAAAATGGTACAAAATCATGAATTGTCTTATATATAACATTAGAAACTTGGAAGTGGCTGAAAAATCAGTTACCAATTTTGAAACGGAGGGACAACGTACATACATACAGACGAAGCAAGATATGTAAAAGCTTGTAAAAAACACATTTCGTGCATTTGTTGTGTCAATAAGTGGGAATGGGAGATGAATTGAAAGACACTAAACAGAATTGAAAACGAAAAAACAAAATTCGTTCTAGCTGATGACAAATATTCTCAAAAAAATCAATCTCAAACAATCTCACCTTGTCCACTGAGTGAAGAAGTAAACAAATGTTTCTGGATTTCTGGCAAAGTAAACATTCTTGATCCAGGTTTACATGTAGTCTTGATGCTTAGTTGATACAAAGACACGAAAAAGAATTGATCTCGCAAAATAACCAAAGAATTGAAAAATTAAATGAGTTATTTCTGGGTTGATAATAAATGAAACTATCGGTCAGTGTTTTACGGCATTTGTACCAAAATACACTAGTGGAATGGGGATACTGGGTAAATGTATTTTGACCCTTCTAATACCGTGTTTACGTTTATTATGACTCCATGTTTACAATTGAATGTTTCCACAACTACAATAACTTGCACATACCGTCACTCATTCCATACTTTACGTTATACATGAGAATTCGTCATTGTCTCAGGGGTAATTGTAAACAGACGAATGAGAAGGGGAACTTTCATACTAGAAATCTTTGTTACAAGTGATTTATGAAGTAGGATTTATATATACCCGTTATGTTAGCATGCTTAAAAGAGTATTTTTTTCGAATTGAAATTGAGGCGTGAAAGAGAAACATTCAAAACCTGTTTACTATTACTCCGCCTAACCCTACTCTCTTATAAATCAATGATTTATTATTTCTAATATTTAGAAACAATATTCAGTGCTAATAATAACTATATACTGGCATTTAGACATAAGTAAGTATCTAGCACACATACTAAATTATAATGTACATTCAACCAATTTAAGTATGAAAACTTAATATAATTCGCATATTATGCAATTTAGGTACACAATTTCATTGATATTACTTACCAGTTTGGTTCCTGAGACATTTTTGCATATTATGAAAGATTGAATTATCCTAATTAAGGTGTTGGCCCTATATCTGCTCCTACACTTACACGCTACCAGAATTTCAAGTTAAAAAGAATCTTTTTTTTAAATTTTGATGTAAGAAAGTAAGTAGTTGTATTTTCGATCGAATAATAAATGTGGAATGGTTCAATTTTTGTACTTCGCCTGTAAAGAAAGAGACCGGGAACATATTTCCTCGGGAATCTGTTTTATTTTCTGAAAGTTCGAGCAAATTTTGGATATCCAATTTCCAGTAGAACTCGACCGTAAAACTCTCAAACTGCCCGAACCTGTTTTATTCGCTTCCCTTCAATACGAATTTATTGTAACTTCTATTTCGACGAAGTCCTCGAGTCATACATTCTGAAGCACTTCATGAAAATTTCTGAATTCCTTCCACCTAAATCTGCGGGTAAACTTCTGGAGAACGCCCTATATTTAATACGTATTTTTTACTGACATTTATACACAAGACGTTGAACTGTTCAGTTTTTACTTCTCCTCCATGGAAAATTCACTTCCAGAACCGAAAATGTTTCTAACCTGTCAACAAGAGTTTTGTCAACAAGAGTTTTGTCTTCAACTTTCCCCTCAGGTAGGCTAGAAAATAATGCGACTAAATGGAAGAGAAAAGGACATTTCTTCAGCTTAGTGTTAGGTGGCAATCTCACACATAGGTTGGAAAGTTCTTCCCGTGCATTACACCATTCAACCTAAACACCTGTGTGTGATTAAGTTTTGAATTTAAGTGGAACACTATACAGTGACTCAATCCACTATACACTATACAGGAAGCATCGTGTGATATTAAAACGTGGGAGCTGCTGGTGTTTCCAAAGCCTTTGAAGTAGAATTGTTCTGGGAAAGATGTGCGTCATCTCTTTCAATGACAATACTCGTAGAATAAAGCATGTTACTTCGATTGTTTTCTTCGAATTATGACTCTTTGTATTTCTTCATCCATTTCGTCATATGACGCAATTGTATTTGTATTAATCACATCAAAAGATATTCTATTTCTTTACCCTAATACCATTTTCTATCTGTAAAATCGTCTTAAATAGTCTACACTAAATTTCCTTTTACATGACTAGCAATACAAACAAAAATGATTTATTTCTTGAATTCGAATATTACGAGCTGTAGGTATTGGAGGGAGGGTTGTGACACGGGAAAGTCTATCATGTGTTATCAAAGTAAAACTCATTTGAGAATCTATCACTTGTAGCTACTATTAATATTTTTGTGAGCAGTTTCGAGGAAGTAAATTGTCGTAAACGGAGAATATAGTACGTAGTTACTGTTCTCAACCCCTCCACGTTTCAAAGACATATTCAATAACTCGTGTCTTCTTTTGTAAAGTAACCTTGCAGCATGGGAACAAAACGAAGAGTAATAACAGACAATTATCCCCACGTTCTTCTCAGGCGCTCACTACACATGTTTCATAAAATTTTCGCACTAATTATTATTGCCTTAAAAAACACCTGTATACGAGAAAAGGTACTAGCTCTTTCTTTAAAACAATAAGAGTCAAATCCACACGCCAGTTTACCTCACTCCTGTTCCCTTTAGTATTTGTGAATGGGAAATGCAGCGTGCTATTGAAGCGTATCTACATAGGAGCGATAGGAGGTGGGAGGTGAGTGGTAGGGCTATTGTTAATGAGTGGGCCACAGCTGGGTGTACCAACAACATGGCCCACATGGAGGTATTAGTACGAATTGGTAGTAAGAGTCACAGTTATTGATACTGAGAGCAAGCAGTAGGATAGAGGAAGGAGGGTTCGCTTTTCAATAGTCACAGTTATATGAACTGGGTCATTAATGTGAAAAGCTACAATTCTTTATGACCCGCCGGGAAGTGAACTCGAAGTGATTTCGTAGTGAGCGAGCATGCTAAACCTTTATCCACCGGAGGGACTGCCATGTCTTAAAGGGGTCGCAGATAGAGGGAGAGATGATGCCTCTTTCAATTTGGCAGGGTAATTTAAATCCTAGTCTTAAGAAAATGTAGTTGAAATGAGATATTTATAATAAGAACTCACAAATTTGTATAATAAAAATAATTAACAAAATTAAAATATTTTACTTAATGATCATTATTTCGTCTGTTGTTAATAATAAGAAGAATAACTCCTGCGAAGCAATAGTATCATCCTTGATTATTTCGTTTTTATTGTTTTTCCTGTATGTGTAATATTTGAACTATTGAATTTTGGTTTAACTATGAAATGGATGAAGATGGATTTATTACGTCATTTTGTTTTTATTCTGGAAGGACTTAATTCGTTTTATGAGAGAAAATAATTTAAAAGAGAGAAGAAATTTGAGGACGTCTATTGACTTTAGATTTTCGTAATTTCTGTACACACTATGCCGTTGTGACTTATCGATTGACTTGCACATTCATCAACACAGAGAATAAGTAATAGAGCCATAAATTTCTTGATGGGTTGTTGGTCTTATATAGCAGAATATAGGTAAAAACCAAATTATATTCGAAATTTCCAAAAGGCGGAATTGTTATGGAATTTGTATTTTCAACTGGTGGTGGACGAATGTCTTCTGGTTTGGTTTTTCTTGGCACCATTTTATGTTGCAGAAAATGGTATTTGGAATGTCCAAAGCCAGAGAGAAGTTAATAGTTAGAACAATTATTTTCAGGTTTACAATTTTTTTGAATTCAGGAAGAATGAGAGTTTCTTGCTAAAGAAATATCAAAATGTTTTAAAATATATTTTTATTGCATAATTAGCAATATACCGTGTACATTTGTAAATATATTTATTTTCGTAGATTAACTGTTACTACGGCGAAGGAAATATAAATATGGTGTTGCACGTCTAGTGAAATAACTCTTATATTTCTTTAGAAGGGCCACACGTTGACAGCGACGGTAGTTGTAAAGTTTTTCCTTGTCCAACCCTGCGGACTACCACTCACATCACCACAGCTAGACCCTCCGCCGCGCAGGTAGAAAAGTTGAATCATGCGTAAGTTGAATTGTCCGTGAGTTGAAATATGGGGACCCTGTCTCACACAAGTTATTTTGAAATTCACACACTTTCGTGTATTCTAGATATATTCTGAAAGTTTAGTATTATACAAAATAAATTTCTCATGTATTTTAGTTCAATATTTACTCACATTTTCGAAGGACTGGANGTACCTATAAAACGACAAGGCATATATTATATATTGCATATAATATGAAGTGAATAGAAGTGCGATCCGTCAAAAGTGATCGGAAAGTCGAGACTGGAGCGTATGTACTATAAAAATACATTTATAACTGTTTTAATCGGTAGTCATTAGCATAAATAGATCTAGTATTAAAAGGTTCTAGATCTCCGTAAAAATAAGGAAGTACTAAATTATTTCATAAAGTACTAGATTTTGTGCGAAAGTAAAAGTACTAAAGGTGGCATCACTGTGCATCGTAGACTCCTACATCTGCCGTCACTTGTGCAACGCACGGAGGTGGTAAATCCCAAAGTTTAGTCTCCGCGTTCACTTAAGCGCCTCCATTAGGCAGCTTCCTGTCCTCGCCACCACCCCCGCCGAGGGCGCAGCTGTCAAATCACAAGACGAAACGAGCGAGTGAACAGCTCCTCAACGCTCCCCTCGCGAACATCACGCCTTCCATTATAAATCGCGTGTTGCACTCTAAATGTCGTAGTTATTTCACTTAAGTTCTTAACCCTCATTTATTCAGCCCCGAACAGAAAAGACCGAAGTCAATCTTACGTTTTACAGCGAAAGGATTGTAATCGCGAAAAACTTGGACCGCGAGATTTTGACAGAAATACCCATTTTGGATGTCCCACACACTGCAAAAGTGATTTTCATCACATCCGTCTACCCGTCTGTGCGCAGCGATTCTGACCAAATGGACGAGTCCATTTCATTCATATTTCGTATTTAGCATAGTATTTGCTTATTGTCGATTTATGAGCTCTGAATCTTTAATATAACGGGTACTTCATACAAAAGTTAAAATACATTTTGGAAAACTATTCAAAACTTGCTCCGGTTGTTGTTTTTTATAACAAATTTTAATTCGGAATGGAGTCGCAATACCTTCAAATATCCACGATGTAACCTGAATATCGTCTTCCAAATTATTTTAAAAAATTAAGATCAATGGCATAAATGGACAACTGTCCCACCTTTCCCAATAATTTGAACTTAAATAACTATTTGAACAATTCATTATAATTAATAACAAATTATTACTATTTTTTATAAATATCCTCATGAAATTATAAATTAAAAGTCGTTGGTTTGTTGCTCATAATTTTATTGCTAGAAAGATTTTTTTGGTTGCGTAGCATCCATCGTTAGTAAAATACACTGAGTATGCAGGAAAAAGTTTTGGCAAATGCACTTGCCAAAGCACTTGCCAAAACACTTGCCAAAGCACTTGCCAAATATTTTTCCTGCATCCTGCAATTTTTCCTGCTACTGCGCATCGTGTATGCTACTGATGATGGCTGCTATGCAGCCGAAAAAGCTTTCTAGTAAAAAATTATGAGCAACAAACCAACGACTTTTAATTTATCATTTTTCATAATGTTGCTAATACTCCACAACTACCAAGTACAAAAATGTACTCATGTATTGTAAATTCTTTTAGAATGGTTTATTCTGGAAATTTTATGAATTGAAAAGTACAGAATAATTTTTTTTCACTTCTCTATGTTCTCTGATATGTACCAACTAATTAGAAGGTAGATAGTGAATGAACAGAATGATAACCTTGTAATCGTTGTAACCGTGTGTAGCAATTTTCTTACAATTTTATACTGTGTGTGCGTGTATTTTATAGATATTTGGACTATGATTTGTTATTTAACATCGTATTATTGTATAATGGAAGTCTTCCTTTCTAACTGCCACCGAGCATTGCTCACTAGCAGATTAATAAATTATTGTTATCTTTATTATAACGGATCAGAAACGGGGAATTGTGAAAACAAATTGAAAGTCCTGGTGTGATTGTTTTCGAAGCTGCTGGGCAGTGTCTCGTCTTGTACTGATTTTGAGTTTAGTGTCTTCCTTCCAGAACCATGAAAATATTATTTTTTATACAGTCACACCAGGATTTCACTATTTTGTATTGAAAATCCTTGATTATACATAGTTATAAAGACCATACATTAACGGATGATTAAGACAGGGAACAGAAAATGGCCGATGCAGCCCCCAAGATTTCTTCACAAAATCATTTTTGAACATTGCAACACGTCCTGTGTTTTCCACTTCATAGAAATGTTCCAGGATGTCCCTTATCCGCATCGTAATCTTCCTGCTCTAAGATAAAGCATTCCGCCTTTGAATGAACTCCTGTGAATGTAATTACGTGGGAATTGTCGGGTAAATTTCTGGGTTTTTTCTTGAGTTGGACATCCGGTGACGGATAGAGCTGGTAGATTTTCAATATGTTAAGCAATCCTTCTTACAACACCAATGACTAACTCGGTTCAAAATGAGTCTTGTTGGATTTTGTAGTTGCCAGCAAATTCAGAATAATTTACTGGTAGAAAGAGGTTATAAAAATATTAAGTAATAAATAAAAAAATTATATTCAATAATGAAAATAAGTTTATTGTTCAAGATCATTGTGTGTTAATTTATTATTTTAACTGTTAAATACTCGCGAAAATTATGTAACTATGGTACAAATATTCTCTCTTCCTATCCTTACTGTGTTCACTCCTCAACCGTACCAAAATGTGTCACATACATTTCTTTTATAACAAGTAAGAAGTTCCCGTGTTTCCTGCCTTATTTATTGTAAGTTCCATTCTGGAGGACCTGAAGCTGATACAAGTATTGCATTAAATCAAGCTACATGTTTTGGAATCAATAAAATGCTTGAGCACTAGAATTGAAATGTAACTAAAATTGATAAAAGTACAAGTATAATCCTAGACGGACCTGAGACCACATTAGATCAATTCGATTATTCCGTTAAATGGGGTACAGTAATTTGTATTATGATTCTATTCCTTAATTCAAGTTGAAATGCATCTTACAATGAAAATAACCATCTTTTTCTGTTTTATTTCATATGAAAAATCTACAGGACACATGAAAACATTTCAAGAGTGGGTAGAAAAGGTTTAAAAAAGGCTTCATTAAATAAAACAAATGATTCTGGAAACCTATTTGGGTTCTGTAAAACATGAAATCAAATGCTGCATTTTGTTGCTACTCGAATTTCTTGATTCGAAGTATTCAGCATTTCATGAAAGTCATGAAGTCATCGAATTCATTGAAATAACAAATACAATCTGTCAAAGTTTTAAAACCTGTCAACTTTATAGTAAAAATTGAGTTCGATAAACTTGAGTCATGATTTCCATTTACTGAGAATAACTTCAAAACAATCCAGTGCTCATTTTAAAGAGGAAAATACAAAATGAAATAGTCGAATAACTTGGTTCAAAAATAAAACCATGCATTTTAAGCGACGATTTCAAATGATGGATCAATTCTATAAGTTTAGATTGCATCTCTGATGTGCGATGAATTCCGATAACCTAACATTCAAGCATTATCCAAATTATTGGAATGTTCATAGTAAGTTACGGGGAAAAGTTGACGTGCGTTTCCTGGCATTTCTTCGACCCAATTACACGTTCGATAAGATTAGTTCCTCAAACTTTTACAAATACTCTGATTTCTGAAGGCCACAAAATGAGTTTAACATCTTGAAATCAATGATGAAACCAAGATTTTGACAATAGGCATATTATAATGGGGAAAAAACTAGGACTTCTAAGCAGAATGTTAAATAAGAATTCACGAGCATATATTTTGCTTCGTAGAGCCCATTCCCACGACTTACAAAAGGAGGTCGCTACTTGGGAAATTGACGTCGCGGTGGGACTTCGTGAATATTTTTCATCTAAAATTCTATATTTAACTTTGAACTCCAAATTTCAACGGCAGAGTAGTATTATCGGTAGCGTGTATGCCCTTCACACAAAGAGCAGAGAACCTGGTTTCCTGAGGGTTAATATTTTCTTTTTTGTACAAGTACTCTTTACAACAATTATTTCAGAATATTGTAAATAATATTTCACTATAATTTTTAACAATGAATGAGTTCTTCACGCACGAATTTCGTTTCAGCCAGCATGTCTATTGAATTTTGGTAAATGTCTTCTCCCATCTACATTTCTTCTTGCGAATGAAAAATAAGATTCTGATGTGATCAAATTATATTATTCTAGCAATATAATTAATTTGCTAGATAATAAACAATAATTAATTTTTTTATCATAAGCATAATTTTTTCAGTGTTTTTATTAACCGCGTTTTCTTAATGTGGTGACTGAATGATATCCAAGATACTCGTATCTTTAGTGTCTACCTAAAAGCTCTTTATTATTTGGTGAGAAAGAGGATAAAGATGTGAAATAGGGTATATCAATTTGAATTTTTTTCTCGAGGTACATCATTCGCAGAAGCGCATTTGCTTTTATGTTTCTCAGTTAATTTTACTCTCTCTCTCTCTCTCTCTTCCTCTGCATGTGTATGTGCCCACCGAATTTAATTTTACGATTATTAAATGACACACCTTTAAGAGTTGAAATTTGTAAATTAACGAGATATGTCAAAATTCTTCCAACTTTAGAAAACATATTTAAAATGTAATGGACTTCTTCCTCGTTTAATTTTGCACCTTCGCGTATAAGGAGAGAAAATAATAACTTCGTGATCATTCCGCTTGATATACACATCTTAGTGACGAAGCTATTTGGCTTCTTGATAGTTACTCTTTCGCTTTATGAAATGTGTGAAATTGCTTGAAGAGAAACTTTAAATGACTTGAAGTAAGTATAGCATATCATAATTTTAAAATGAAAAGAAAAATGACTTCTTGTAATTATGTTCTTTAGTTACATCTCGCAAATTGCGAAAAAAATTGACCGAAAAATACATTTCTTTATATTCTCGTGTTTTTTAAAAAAAATAGCGTTTCACTATCAACACACCTTTAAGGGTGGTCCATGTCTTAAGATTTAATACGTTGATAATACAAATTCAAACTCAACTATCACTTACTGCTGATAGTTTAAATGAAATTATTTACTTCATTCTTTATTTATATGACGAGGTTCGTTTAATCAGACCTGGTCTTCCACATAACCGTGTGAATTGGGAGAAGGAAAGGGGAAAGATGGCTGTTGGGTTGCAGGGGAATCGAAATATCCGAACCGGTCTGCAGTAGGAGAGGGAAATCCCTGCTTGAAACCTCACCCAGTTCGGTCGAATTGAACCCGCGTTCACCCACTCAGCAAAAGAAGTTGGTTCTATACTTCAGAAGGACCATTGAATATTATTTCTCTGTCTATCTTAATCATTTATTAGGAGTCGGGTGATAAAATCTTTATGTTATGTGCAATGTTTTCTTGAAATTATAATTCCTCATGGCATCGAATAAGAATAATTTCAGACATTTTACGAAGTCTTAATCATATGCATTTTTTTTAGAAGTTTACAATGATATTTCTATCTCATCCTTGAACAAAAAAGATGAAAATATCTTAAATTGCTCTTTAAAAAATTATAGTGGGACATTGAAGAGTGACAGTTGCGACTCCCTTTATTATACGAATGTTATTAAATAGTTTTAATCGTTACTTATTCTTATTTATATTCATAAGTCTTTTTCCATGAACTGTCATATGAACATGGGAGTTAGTGTGTCTCCCCAAACTGCTGGCTGGACGACCGGAGTTCGATCCTCGGTGGAATGTGGGTTTTTTCATCACACCTCAACATCCAGACTGACTCATAGGCCTACTCAATCTGCTGTCAAAATGAGTACCAGAGTCTACCATGGGGTCAAACCTGTCGGAGCGTTATGCTGACCACATCATCTCCTCATCGCGCCGAGGTCAAGAAATTGCAGAGTCCTCCCCTCCGTAAACCCAATGAACACCTCCGGGGTCCAAAAGAGGACATTCGACTTTTTCACCTTCTAACGTGAATACTCTGCAATTTCGTTAGTTAGGTCTATTTCACTCTTTGAACGTTCGATTGAGTTCTCCACCAAAAACTAAATATTTAACTCTTGTCTCTCCGGAGAAGTGAGTTACTGTTTAGCATTTACGTTCAGAAAAAGTTAATGACGATGTACTTTGAACCAAAAATCGCTTCTTTTTGAAGGACTTAGTTCCACTCCTTGGAATATATTGTATTTGTAAATGTGAAACGTTGCGTGCTATCGAGGCTTATCTACATGGGGCGCTAGAAGGTAGGAGTTGGGTGGTAGGGCTATTGTTAGTAGGACTCGTTAGGTGGGTTTGCCAACAATTTAGCCCACGTGGAAGTGTTAGAAGGAGTTGTTAGTAACAATAAGAGTTAGAGATACTAGGAATAGTAGAGGGGGTGGAGAGAAGAATAAGGATTGGCTTTTCAGTAGTCACAGCTATATAAACTGGGACACTGAAGTGAAAAGCTACAATATTTTTCTCTGGTCCCGCCGGGACTTGAACCCGGAGTGGTGACTCGGTGTCGAGCAAGAATGAAGCACCGGAGGGGCTTCGCTCCTTCAACGCGGGCGGGCCTCCTCCGTGGCCTCATACACCCTATGCGGCGGGAGGGCGTGTCGCTGCGCGCCCAGGTAGCACCCACGCGCCCGTCCCTGCAGATCCTCTCATTAGAGACAGGCAGGGTTCCTCTCTATGCGCTTTGTGCTGCGCTAATGGACAACCGAGAAGAGACAGCTCATTCGCGAAGCAGGTAGGCGAACGACTCACTCAAGGGAACTAATCTTTGGGACTCGTTCCTCGTGAGAATAGAGATGTAACACTTTACTTACTTTTCTTGTCTTCTTTCCTCTTGTGTTATAGGTCTATTTGACATAATAAAGCTCAGAAAATATTTACAAGTCACTTCGTCCAATATTGTTTACAAAACAATATTTAGATGAGTATATGTGAAATAAAGTTAATTTCAAACAATTTCCATCACAAATTATTTGAATTATCTATCACCAACACGTACTTTATTGATAATAAAAAAATTAAGCCATAGAAGCCTTAAGTAAATAATTAAACCCACTTCACATTCTAATGATTTAAAAACATTTTATTAACATTTAACAAACAAATAAAATACGTGCTCCGTCACGGGCATGATGAGTGTCGCGCAACCTATTTCAAACAAGTGCTTTAATCCTCATAATGTCCGGCGAACGCCGCGAAACGCATCGTAACGAGATTACTTAAATAGCTAGTGCATACTATGCTTAGATTTTCTAAAAATCTGAGAAACATAACCCAAGGGGGTCGCGCGGCCCCCACAATACCAATCAAGGATTTAAAATAGCTTTTGTGTTTCGGAGAGCCATGTGTAGAAAGAAATGTGTCCTTCCTACAACAAACATACACATCTTCTTCACTCGACTTCTCCCCCAAGTAAATGCTCATGCCCCATCAACCAGCTCGCACGCACTAAAGTAGTTGATGATTCAGGAACACAGTTTCCATACCGTTCCTGCGAATACAGCTTCCTACGCATCACATATGCACGTCACTTTTAATACAAGTTGAGGCCAACGACTTATACGTATTCAACAAAAATCAGAAGCTCTCGCCGTTTGTTTATTTATCGAACTCTCACTGCATGGCCTCCCTGCACACAAGTACCTCGAGCCATGACATTTCCATGGCCGGAAAATCTCCAAAGCACCTCCAAAGTGCCTGCATCTAATCCGCAACCAGTTCTATGGAAAACATTGCGAACGTAAACATACAGGAGCCGCCACGGTAAATAACTACCCCATAACGGCACCCGCAAAACTACTCCCTTTAGGGCGAATTACATTTAATATGACAGATGCTCAGATATTTTCACTTTGATGAACTACCCTTGGAAACGAATAACAGTCATTCCAGCTATTCCAGCTATCACTCCTGCACTTACCAGTCGTGTCAGACGTGCTACGTATATGTCAAACTTCTCATCTCGACAATCATAGACAATTCTCAGCTCCGAGATTATTCAAGCGTCAAGCTTTGCTACAATACGCATTTCCACGACTTGGAACGCGTATACCAGAATAATACGATAAGCTGAACGTGAGCCAAGCTCCGCCAGACGTTTCATTCAAGACTTCGCCGACGCGAAGATCTCCAAGCTTCGACGCCAGCTACCGAGGATCTTCACCCCCGGAACGGCGCGACTACCGAACTCGAAAACCACAAGACTCGACGCCAAGTTCTCCACGCCCAGTATCTGCGAGCAGAAGAACACTGGACCATCGCTGCTGAACGCCACGTCTCCACCAGTATACGTGAGACCTACAGCTAACGGAGACCTCACGATTTACGGTCGGTCGTTTGGCGTCACATCTCTCAGGTTTACGTAAGAAATAAAGAAACTTATTCAAACTAACCTGCATTTCAAACCGTTATTTATGTTGTTGAAAGGTGGAAGATCTTATCATTTGGAGTCGGTAAAACCATCCTCCACCTACAACCAACATACATGTATTTGAGGATCACCATTCCTTGTACGTAAAGTTCGGATGTCTCCTACCGTCTTCGACACAAGACCTGCGACCCTGAAGATACGCGCGTGCGAAGGTGACTGTATATAAAAATGACACACATGCTAAGTCCATGAATACAGTTGGAAGGCCATAGGTACCTCAGCCTCTGACAATCTTTGTTAAGCTTTGTATCCAGACGACTCTTTTTAAATGTCCTGAATTTTTTGAACGCAAGAATACACTATTATCTAACAACTCGCCTAATAACATTTGAACCTTGCGGGACTAATATCTTAATAAAATAATATTTAAGCAATTAGGTATTATGGATAAAACCTCTAGTGGGATGGTTTTTAAATAAATTTCCCGTAATTTCTAATTGAATCGATATCAAACGTGTCGCAAATGGAAAACAACGGTATGAAATTTTTCCTTGCGTTTCGGACAGAGAAGAAATTTGTCCAACCAAAATTGTCGCAAATCTTCATAAATCTATTCAATCTATAGACCATTTCCTAAACACATTGTTTCAATTTAAATATATTAATAAGTATTATATATGAATAATTAATTACTCACTGTGACACCACTATTCATGAATTACTGTTATACCACCAAAGTTGTGAGTTGCTCAATCAGATAATATAATTTTTTTTTAAGTTTCATAAGTGTTATGTGCTTTAATAGCGTCTGGCATGCTCGCTACCTAAAGCTGTTCTCCATGAAAGGTTAGCAACATTGGGGGGTTACAATCGTGTTCTCCATTTCAATGCCTGGTCTCGGTTCTCACTAGATACGAGACATTTTGTGCACAGGGAAGGACAAATTAGTCATCGTTCATTCCGTCTTTAATACTGGCTACGCACAACGAAACATTCTCTTCTCTGGTGTAAGTTATCCTTTTGAGCGAAATAAGAGCAACGGAATTCATGTAAATTCTGAATCGATCTTCAGCCAGTTCTCCATTTCACGTTTTCAATCTCCTCATTTCCTGCAACTTCCATTCGTGGTCTTCATATCCTTTAAGATTTTTGTTCTTTCAAGGAAACACAATGTCTACCGAACCCAAATACACGATACTTTCCACCGAGGAGACTGACCGTTCCGACCAACTGGTCAACCTCTTCACTCGCGTAGTCAACAGGGCATTATCTCCGAGACCAAGAGGATCAGTTTTCCAAAGGAGGGCCGTTTCTACGCCCCACGGCTAACAAAATTCTTTCATTCTTTTCAGAGTTTCCGTTTTGCCATCTTTAAGCTTGACATGAAATGTGTACGGCTAAGAGGATTATTACGCGAAATGGACATTAGAAGAAGTTAACTAAGCTTTGAAGCACAAGATTCAAGTCTCAGATCTTTATCTGTATTCAACTCGACATAAATATTTTATTGTTGGTGAGTTTCTACACTTGAAATGTTGTTATTGAACTGATCTTGAGGAATTTGTAAACAGATTTTGTGAAACTCGAGTCCAGTTGCCCGCACATGAATGCACTCCTAAAAAAATAATAAATAAAAATGATTCTCAATACAGTGAACAACTGAGTATTACTATGAAAAGATCAATAAGTTACTTACTATTTATGAGCGAGCTAGGGATCATCTCTTTAACTTCGATCGAATTACCGGAGAAAATTTGGAGAAAATTCAGGGCCAGTGCAGGGATTCAGAGGTCCTGAACAAATTATACTATTATAAATAATAAAAATTATTTTCATGTATAACTATTATCAATTTCGTAATTGCTATACAATCTATGACTATATAACCGTACGGAAGATTCGAGTTTACAAAAGATTTGATGAAGAGTAATCGATGATGAGTGGAATATTGTATGGAAAGAAGAATGGTGAAATATGATTTTATCTGAACTTGGAGATCATAATACAATATTTAACATTTTCCAAATCACCCCAGAAGTATCAGAATTTGTTAAACGAGATGTTGAGAAGTTTTTACTTTTTGCTACATTTTTTATTATTTCTTCTAGAATTTGGCAGATAATCATTTCGAATTAAAAACATTATTAAATGGTAAGGTCTAAAGTTATTGTTTATCACTAAACATTTTCATTTAGATGTTTGGTTAAAAATTTGTTGGGTTAACAATATGTAGGTTATTGTCGTGCAAACCGGTCCCCTTATTCTTTCCGGTTAAAAATCGCCTTTATTTGTACACTTATTCTTCTGGAATTCTCTTGCATATTTCAAGACAAAAATGAGAGAGGATATTAAAAAAAGTGGAATCAGCCTAACGTAGCTATTGAATGTTTGGGGAAAGACAGTGGGTAGGAAGGAGGTCAGAAAACAGTTTGATGTTCCGAAAACAGCACTAATGAGTTTGTCCAACATGATGTACTTACACCTGAGGATGCATCAAAAGCAAAAAAGGAGAGACCTACAGTTTCGGATAAAGATCTTGAAGAGTTGGTTCATTCTTGCTATGGAAGTTTCATTTTTAGGCTTACTCGTAACGACTTAAGAAGAATGGCCGTATTTTTAGCATTATTTCAAAATTTCCTGAACAATGAACATTGTTTCAAAGATAAAATAGCTGGGACGCAGAGCATAGGAACCTTCTGGAAGATTATGGAATTATATTTTCTCTGATTTAATACCTTTTTCTAATTTTGTTTACTGATATTCTTACAATTGTTTAATTGGGTTCAATTTAGGCAACTGTTTTTAAAATCGCCAAAGTGCAAAGCTCTTGAAAATAATATTTTACGTACCAATGTGAGATTATTTTTCCCAAAAATGAAATGGAAATGGCGTATAACGTTGTAAAGTAAATATTAAATATTTTTAAAACAATTATTTACTCTATTTTAATTCTTCTTAATGATAAACAAATGGGTGTCAGATTTTGTGCACTTTCATAGTATTGAAAAATTAGGTTTCATCCCAACTTTGTACACCACGTGCATCGTTGAAAGAAACAGAATATCAAGCTATCCCGGTGGACTTAATAGTTACCATTCCTGAATTAAATTCACTTTAGACATCGAGAATAATAAAAATCTAAATTGTTTAGACATTCGAATAACACGTGAGGATAGGAAGTTATATTTCAATTGATATAGAAAAGAAACCTATACGAGACGTGTGCTATTTTCGTGCTGAAAATATAAGTAAAAAAAGAGCAATGGTCAATAGACATATCAGGAAAAGGGTGTACCATTTGAGAAATAGACAAAAACACATCCAGGAGGATACCAATACAGTAATTTCCAATATTTGTTCATACAGTTTTTTGTAGATTTGTCATTTCTTTACTGCAAGGAATAATAAAATCGGAAAACACACTAGTATCGACGTACTAGCATATGAATACGTTAATAACTAAAGAAACGGACAGGAGAGATAATATAGTAGAAATAAATATAGTTTCGTAGAAGAGGACCATTCGATGGATTGGGAAAATATCAGGATATTAGATAGGGAAATTAATTATTATAACTACTGCTATTTGTAAAATCGAAGTGATACATATAAAAACCAGGGAAACCGAAACCAATGAAACACACTCCAAAAGCAATGAATATATCAATTAAAGCACTGAAATAAACAAGGGTACAAATAAACTACCAAAATTCCCTTTTTGAAGAAAGTTATAGAGAAATCATTTTATTATTCTAGCAAGGAGATGCAGACTACTTCGTTTTGTATGGTGACGAATGCATGGTAAGTTATACTACTCTCAGAGATACACTGAAGTCTTTTAATAATGGAAAGAGTATTTCTGTTGAAATTGGTTTTCAGACAAGATGATATATCTGAATGTCTTACCGATTTGAAAAAAGAAAAAGAAACAAGACTTGTGAAAGTCCTGATAATTTTGAAGGAGGACAAGGATCTAATTTACCGAAGACTATGTCAATGTTAATTTTTATTGTTCATCTGTTCGTCTGAAATCTTTTCTTTCTGCTGATGGTGGTGACCTCATGAGGTGTCTATTGTGTATTCTCAGAATGCAATTCGTAAAGTCTAATCACAAATTCAAAAAAGTTTATTTGAAATCAATTATTTACGAACAAATATCATTGTATTTATATACGTACAATTGTTCAATTATATAACTCCAGTAATATTTATATTAGTACACCTGTATTTAATTCAAACGGAAAAACACATTTTTAAATACCATTAGTCGTTGGTGGAAATAAGGGCCAATCTCACCCTCTCTCTAGGATTTCAGGTATGTGTTTACTTTCCTTTGCTTTATTCTCTCGCCTATTTTCGAGGTAAATTACTAAAGTTTTTTGATTTACCTAATCATTTAATCTATATTTTTAAGTAAAGAAACAATTGGGTTTTATTTAGATTATTCGTTGTGTCGTGAGTCTCTCCAAGCAGAGTGAAATTTCCTCGCTCATTGGTTCCATTAACCTTTCTTCTTCATTATGTCAAATCTCTTTATGAGTGACAAATAAGTGTCATTTTCGTTGCCTTCCGAACACCACGGAGGAAAACGAATACCTGGGTGTGAGAGTGGGGGAAAACAATGAAGACCCGTTGAAGACGGCTTTAAGCAGCTTTCGGGATAAAGACGACTCTAAATAGACTTTCAAGTTCATCTGTGAAGAGGTCATCGTATTTCCTGGCTTTGTGAATGCCTGCAGAGTACCGTTCGAAAAATGACCTCCTGTATTTCAGTGACATTATATTCACTCAGCACCACACTTTTTCTTGACAGCTTTCTACTGTTTGATACACAAGAGACGAAGAAAAGGGAAGTCAGCCAAATGAATTTATTCGAAACTATTGATCGCCAATTGATTCTCCCTTAAGCACATCGTGAGAAATTTTTACTCCATCTTTATTTTTTGTTTAATAATTCCGGTTATGTCACCACTCCGTTTTCATAGTTAGAATTAAATCACTAAAATATCTTAAATGTGCATAGATGAACGGAGTTACATGTACTAATTGTGATTTCAACTTGAAAAGCATACCTCACCGGCCATTTAAATGAAATAATTGCAAATTATAATTGAAGTTAAAATACATTGTGTTTTATGGAGAAAACACTTACTTACAAAATAAGACCAACTTTTAAATCCATAGTCTGTTTACGTCACTTTTATCTATAGGTAACCAGACATCTAAGAAAGATACTCCACTTTTTTCCGAGTTCAGATGCGTAAATCTTGAAATAGTCGTTGTGCATTTCAAACGAGTCAAGCGAGTCCCTGAATATTGTCTGCACTATATTATTAGCTGATGGTTATAAATTAAATCGTGTTTTTTCGTCATTATTATTCATATTGTTGTGTATTGTATGACAATTACAATAAAAATAAAGGAACAATTATACATCTCAGTAATTTGACTAACTAGGAGTACTGGTCCCTCCTTATAAATAAATAAATAAATAAATTTATTGTCAAAAAACAGTACAAACTGCGTATGACCACGTGGAGGGAAAAAAAACTAATTTACTCTCCGGAAGCAAGCAAGGGACCATCCCATCAATTCCGATCAAGGGCCCTAAGGCA
>NNCF01130098.1:77103-99540 GCA_002313205.1 Laupala kohalensis | reverse complement strand
TTTTTTGTGTTAATTAACTTGCGTTTTATGGGAAAACTAGAGTTGTAATGTTTTAGGAATGTTGAGATAAATACATTGAATTTGTCGTCGGTGTTTTGGCAATTGTAAACATCTTTCCATGTTTCTTCACGCAAATAATTTACGAATATGGTTTTATTTATGTCATATATTATGTCATATACCGACTGTTCTTCCACTGCATATGGACGCACACCACACAGCGGTCAATATTTCCGTAATTACGTATCTATTGGGGTCGAAATCCACCCCACGTAGGGTATAAACGTTTTTTATTTGTCAACGCAAACTGTTTTAATTTTTTTGGCCAAACTGGTACGATGTTTAAGAGTGTCAGATTTACGAGTTATTCATAGATAAATATGTAGGGGCAGTTATCGTCTTCGATACTGATTCTTAGTTAGAAAGATTGAGTTCCCTGCGTGTTCTCTATGACCCCCCTCAAAAATTCTAAATCAAACGAACTAATTTCAATTTACTCCGTTAAATATTATAAAGAAATAAGAAAATGTAAGCAAACAAAAAGTGATCCAACAAAACAAGATTAATATTTATTGCATTATAGATGCAGTGGAACACAAGACAAAGCATACAGTCACGATTGGTTTCGTGTAATTCTATGAAAAAGTCGAATGACCGATTAGAATATTTCAGTAGCAATCACGATTAGTACAGTTAGTTGTCTTGAAGCATTAGTTTATCTCAGTATCTGATTAATGCAGCTTTTAAACTTACGTGAGTTAACGTGTCAATTTACTCCCAGTGCACAAGCGAGATGTCGTGGGTACCAAACTCAAGACTCGCGGAGCGTGTATTAATACATCGTAAACCGTACGCGTGTTGAAACTAGACTGGTAGAGGAAAGAGTGAATCAATACAATTTTCGTTGCTAGGTAAGTTATAACAATACCCCAGGTCTCCTGTATAAGGGATATTAATTGGACTGACATTAACAATTATTCGCATTGAATAGGTGTAAAGATATATGACGCGATGTAGCAACGTCTGCTACAATTATACGATATTTGAAAACAAGTGCCATCATATAGAGATAGATAATTCCGATCTTTTAGTTGATTCACTGGTATGTTAACCTATAAGTATTGAGCCAAAATACATCTAGTCGTTATTTTTTTGTGATTAATTTTTTTTCTTTATAATTTACTTCACTTATCTTCACTTGAAATCAAAACACGTTTTTATTATTATATAAGAAGATTTTCTTTGTTTTCTAAACCAATTCCATACAGTACTTTCTAAAAGATGAAAAAGTGTACTGTTAATGCAAGTGCCTTAATAGTTGGAAAGATATTTGTCAAATTTTAAATATGATTTTCCAAACATAAAACGGTACTTAATTCAGTTTTCGAAAATAACAAAAAAAAAGTTATATTTTTAGACAGTTTTTGTTCTCGGGGTCGATAACTACCCCACGAAGTCCTTGTCTAAAAAGCGAATATAGTTGAGGGTTAAAATACACAAATCAATTTCGGTTATTTATTGTTTCTTGTTATATTTATATTGCTGACGTGACCAATTCAAACTCGTGGGCGCTGTTGGACGACTTTACATAATCTTATGTTTCTAAGTGCTACTAATTCTACAAGAAAAACATTTATTTACTATTTTATTTTGCAAGGAAATTTCAGGGTTTTTTCACTGACTTAATTTTTATATAAGTGAGACGTGATGCATCATGTTGCATTGTGACTTAAATCCTATATTCATTTTCTTAAGACAAAATTATTTCATGAATAGAACAAATACGTCTAACAAGTCTTTTGACATAATTATTTGGTAGGGGCAAAAATTGATGAAAACAAAATGTTCCTGGGTGTATAGGAAGGTAGACTAAATTTCAATTTCTGCTACCGATGATACTTTCCTTTCACTATTTGCTATATGCTCATGTGTGTCGTCACTTCTTGCTGTGGAGCTTTACAAATCGCTTAGCCGGTACACATGACATATCGAGCGTATTTATACGAAGTACAGTAGTTTTTTTTTACAATTAAAGATCTTGAAAAAAATCCCTTGGAAATTTTAAGAAAAATCTTTTTTTAATTGTTTCTCGATGTTTAAAACGTAATAAATATATATTTATTTTAAAAAAATGGGGAAAGGAACGAGGTGTATTCGCTCCTTTCTGATCACTACAATTATAGAAACAATTATGTTTTCCTCTCGAGTTCGTTGATGCTACTAATACACGAATTAACTACAGCGCTATCTAGTGATTTTCACGAAGTACAGCATTTAAGTTCTAAGACTTTCTGACAGGTAGCAGCTCTGTCCAGTCTGTTCCAGAGTGAGTCTAGAGTGAATGTGTCCGATCCACGTATTATGTTAGATCTTCTATAATCCTTCTATATCTTCTATATAGATCCTTCTATAATCTGTGGGTCGATCTACCCCAACTACCCAGAGCCGCCGTGTTTCCGTCAAAGTGGCGCGTTATTCAATTATTTTATAGACTGTCAATATAGAATTAGTAGTATATAACAAAACACATAAGATTTATTGATAAATAAATTACTCGTGCAAGTAGAATTGAGTATTTTGTCTCTCCGAATTGTTGCATTTAAAATGGATCGACGAGCTGTGTCCTTGGAACATAAGACACTTTTGTGTATCGACTCGTTTATGACTGATATTTTCTTCACGACTGAATTCCGTCAAACGAATGGAGTAATTTTTAGATTTTCTTGGGCGCCATTCAAACACCGAGGAAACTATGCTGTAGATGTGATTGTTATCGAAAAATGTGAAGTACTTTGATTAGAAAAAGCATGCAAAAATATTTCTACACATTTTTTTAATAATACTAGCAACCTGCCCCGGCATCCCTTGTGTGCTTTTGTTATGTTACATATACTTCTTTATACTTTAGAATAGTCGAAAGTGGCAAAAGTCTAAAATGTTAGCTTCACGTGTAGCACCTCACGACAGTGCGGTAGTGTTGAGAATAGGGTATTCAAGAAATTTCCAAAGTATAAAGGAACATACTAGGTGTTCGAAACATGCTATTTTCTAATGACCTTGATGTTGGCGAGCCCGAAAAAAACGATTTTTAAAAAACATACTATTTATTTTGTCCTTTTTAATTTCGAAACCCTAACTTGATGCTAGATCAAGAAAGTTGGTTTTTAATTGTTTTTTGACGAAGCAAATTCGTAGTGTTTAAATAATTGTAAAATTTGACTTAACATTTCGTTCGCCAGACGTGAGTTTCAAATTTCAATTTTCAGGGAACAGTTTTTGAGGTAATCAAATACGAGCAGTTGTTAATCCATAAAGAAAAACTGTTGTCCCGTGTTAAGACCGAAATAATCCCGCTAATATACGACAACAAAACATGTTGGAAGGCTCATACTTGACATTACTCTTAATATTGTAATAATAAAAAATTCTCAAAAACTGAAAATAGAATGGCTGTTTACTAAAATTAGAAACAATGTCTTCTATATATCAATAATAAGTGTTTTTTTGAAAATAGTGCTCAATAGTCCTTAGATACTTTTTGAATTCTTTCATTTTTTTGCAAACTTAAATTATACATGAAAAAAACGATTCTATAGCTGCGTTTCCTTCATTCTGTGCAAGGAAATGTTTAAGTAATTGAATACTTAAAAGGATGAATTCAGAATAGCGGTTGCAAAGTTGTTGCAGTGTTACTAGTTCCTTTATGTTTCACGTGTAAATCTATGTTTGCAGACTTCAAGTATAAATTTTGGAACTCATTTATGCAATAAATTTCATGTAATATTCTTAGGAAAATCCTTAGACGTATCTTTGGATCTGTCTGTGTATCTGGACAATGGATATCCAGATACAACAAAGAACTGTATGAAGTCCATGGCTCCACAGATGTAGTATCACACATCAAACCACGAAGATTGGAATGGGTAGATCATGTTTACTGAATGCCTCAACACTGCATACCAAAGAAGATGTGTGGAGGAAAACCTGTAGGAAGACCACGCAAGAGATATATTCAAGATGCGAGAGACCTGCTGGGTGTGAGAATATAGAAACGTGCGGCAAAGAACAGAGAAGTTTGGAGGCAGCAACTCGATGAGACCCGTGTCCGACCTGGACAGTAGCGTCATTGGAGAAAGAAGAAGCTGTATTTGCTACGCACAAATTCTCATAACCCCTTTGGCCCCAGCTGTTCTTTATTCTTTGTTGACGGCACAGCCAATATAAAATGATTATAAAATATAAGATACACAAAGAGATTAATAAGAAAAAAATTAGTAAAAGTCCATAAGTCAGTTGACGTTATGCAGTGCTCTCTTGAATGTAAAAGATGAAGATTTGAAGATGTCAAGAGTGTCATGTATACGATTTCCATGTCTCTGGATCCTTAACATCGTGCTGTTGGAGGCATAAGTGGAGACAGGTGGTTTCGAGAAGAGTGCTCCGGAATGAGTATCAATAGGGATTCTCAAGTACATTCTCTCTAGAAGAGCAGGGCAGTTTATCTCAGCGTTCAGTAAGCGCAAGAGGAACATGATATCCTGAGTGAAAGGTCTTGGCTGTAGATTCAAGATTGCAACAATTTCACCCGTGGGAACGTCCAAGTAAATATATCCAAGTCGCAGTCCCGCCAAGCGTAGTAAACGTGTCTGTATCTTTTCCAGTTCCTCTTGAAGGTAGAGCTGATGGGGGACCACACTACGCTGCAGTACTCAAGGTGTGGCCGAACTAAAGAGCAGTAGAGGATTTTTAAAGTCCGTAGATCATCAAATGGTTTGGATAGTCTCCAAATGAGGCCGAGATTACGGGAGGCTTTATTACAGACATGGTGTACTTGTGACTCTTAGCAAACTGAAGAGTTAAAGTTAACACGCAGATCCTTAACCTTGAATACTCTGGAGAGAATTTTAGTGCCAACATAGTAATCAAAAAGCACGAGACGTTTCCCGATAAAAGGAGATAACCGCATACTCTTGTCGAGATTCAACATCATAGAGTTCTGGGAACACCACCTTTCCACAATTCGGAGATCCTCCTGAAGAAGCAAGGCGTCCTGCAACTGAAGAGATCTTGTAAAACAACTTCAAGTCATCTGCAAGGAGGAGTAACTACATCGAAGGCCTTCAACGACATCATTGATGTACATATTGAATAGTGTACGTCCAAGAAGGGAACCTTGAGGAACACCAGACGTTGCGAAGATCTCTCAAAACAAGGCTGATTTGTAGCGGACCCGTAGAATTCTGCCCTCTAGGTAAGTGATAAACCAGCATAGAAGTGGATTACGGAATCCATATGCTCTAAGTTTGCAATGAGTAGGCTGTGGGAGACTGTCAAATGCTTTGGTAAAATCTAGCAGAAAAGCATCCACTGGACATCTCTCAGCAAAGACGTCAAAGATATAAGTCTCGAAAAGTACAAGGTTGATTTATGGGGATCTACCAAAGGTAAACCGATACTGGCTCTCAGAGATGATTTGACAGCACTAGTACTGAATATTTTTCGAGGACAAGCTTCTCAAAAACTTTGGCAAGGATTGGTAAAATTGTTATGGATCTGTAGTTGGTTATGAGGTAGGTTAAGCCATTTTTATGGCTAGATACAATATAACAAACCTTGAAGATGTCGGTTGCTAGAAATATGTTGAATAACATGATTAGAGATGCAAGCAAATCTGCACAACGCTTGGAAACGAGAGATGAGGTAGATTCAGAACCAAGTCCCTTGGAAGTATCCAGGCTTTTCTGTGCGCTGTGAACATCATTTAATTCGACCGAACACAATGAAAAAGAATCAGCAAAGAGATAATCGCTAAGGCTGGAAGGTTGTCCATCATCCTTAGTAAACAAAGAAGAGAAGTGGTTCATAAGTATGTTTGCTATTGAAGCTTCAGCTGACGATGACAAATTATTGTGAGAGTAATTGGGGATACGAGTCAGAGCCGTGCACTGACTTTATAGGTCTAAAACACTTTAGGGTAAAGGAAAAAGGAACATTGTATGTGGTTAACATATTGCTTAAAATATGATTTGGAGAGTTCCTTGTATTCGGAACGAGTCGAGAAAAATCTAAAATATGGCATCAAGATTCTCTTTATACTGTCGAAGGATGATTTTCTTTCTTATGGTAAGCTCCTTCAGTTGATGAGAAAACCTGATAGGAAACCTCAGGGAGCTTGCATTCCTGGTGAGTACCTCACAATCCCATCACGGAAAGTTTTTATGAAAAAAATCAAAGAGGAGTTGACATCTTCACAAGAAATTAGGTCGTCAAAATTAATCTTTGACCACTAACCCATGGATGGCTAAGGTTGCACTTTCGAACATTGGGACCGTAAATTTGGCTAGAATCCAATTAGTTCTCTCTCGGACAATAGCTCTACCTGCTGAGTGCTGAATATCTTTACGAAGCAGTGGGTCATGATCTCTCAAAACTGTTGTCTGTGATGCAGAAGAGAATATTAAGTCCAATATCACTCAATTCAGATCGGTAAGTCATTAAGCTGTTGGAGAGGGAACATTTGAGACATACTTATAATTACTCAAGCTTCGGCACTATATGCACATGGTGGTGAAGATTTCCAATCAATCTCAGGGATATTATAATCGCCCAACAACAAAATTGGTGGAACACATGAGGTGACAGAATGTCTTCAAAACATGACACAAATTATGAGTAAACCGCAACTGGTTGGGCTCAAGGTATATAAGTAACAGCAATAGAGCTATACTTCAAAATGAGGCACAGTAGTCCCTTTGGAAGCACAGTTCGAAAGAATAAATCTGATTTGACACAGCTACAAGTACAACACCTCCACTAACATTGCTCCACTAACAGTCCTTTAACATTTTGATACTGTAACATTCGTTTAATGAAAACATCTGATGTGACAATTGTGTGTGAAAATACGATAAGAATACGATAAGATTACATCATCAACGGTTGCGAAAAGTCACTTGGAGTTATCATGGAAAAGTAACGAGTAAAAGCCAGTGACAGTTATCGTGGGGAAGAAACGAGTAAAAGCAAGTGCAGTTGATCAGAATCTTCTACAATAAATTCAAAGCCACCGAACTTAATAAAGAGAACCGTAACTCAAGAATATATTTTGCGGAATTTATCATATTTTCAGAAAATTATACGCGCATTTCTCATAATGGTTTCAATCAACTTTTCTTGATCACATGATCGTGTCGTGTCTCCTTCCCTTTTCCCCTACTCCAACAATAAGCAGGGGCGCACATAGGATTTATTTATGGGGGAGGTTTGAGGAATGTGAACATCTCTTCATAGGATATAAATGAAAACAATGGGTAAAAACCTAAAGATCTAAACTCTTATCATAATACGCGATCGAAAAGTTCAATTGATGCAGAGGCGTGGAAAATAAAAAACAATTTATATATATTAAGGAGTGAAAAGACTTCCTTGATATGAAAACACTCTTTCTATAAAATAGCAACTTATAGAAAAAAATAAAAATAAAAACAGATTCTGTGATCGATTTTTCAGTAAATCACATCTTTCTAATCGTATTGTAGACTATGTAGGACTACCAGTCGCAACAAAGGAAGCAAATACATTCTTAAAAGACTTATTTCCTCGAAAGAACATTACACATCGACTGTTGTTATATAGCAACGCTGGACATAAGTGAATTTTTATCCGTTTGTTCGTTATGGCTTCCTTCTGCCATTTTGTAATCAAGCGGTCACCAAAATTTTATTCACTCGCCACATTTTACAATTTGCTATTGACTATTATTTCGAAATAATTCAGTTTTCAGGAATCGGAAACGAATTTGAAATCAAGACAAAAAAATAGGAATCGAGATCACAGTCGATAATAAAAATACATCACTATCATCAGTGCTTAATTCATCTACTAATTTAATCTTTTATATGGTAATTTAGGAAAAGTTATTTTTAACAAGACTAGAAAGTTACTGTACAATGATCACTATCCGTCTCTAGACTAGAGACTTCAGTACAATACTCTACGCAACAGATCCTGACGTTGATTAAATAAAATTAGAACTCACCAATTGTGCGGTATTTGTTTGATCTAATTTTTCTTCTCTGTATGAAATTCTTGACGTATTTATATTATTTTTTTACAATCTCTTTGCACATTATCCATCGTCTTTACCTTTTTGTATCTTCACAATAAGTGTACTTCGTTTGCAACGCTTCGGACGTTCTGAGTCAACGTCCGTCTTCAGGCGTTTGGCAACAACGGCATTCCAACCAGCGTACTTTGGTTCTCAAGACGAGGACGTTACCACTGGGCCACTGTGACCCGGCGGTGTAAATGATATGTTTACCCTTATGTGTTGTGCTGTTCTAGTATTAGTATCCCTTATTATTGGCATCCATAGGGGATGTATGTCGATTGAAGGTTGACTTATGGGTTTATTAGCTAGGCGGATGTATGCGACCTCCGTGATTTTCCGTATTTCTAAGTCGCTTTCTCTGGCAATGGGGGAGACCTCTTCCCATAGGATGCGACTTCCGTTTTCCCAGGTTTGGTCGGCTAACCTTGACTTGAAGGTTTCTGCTTGGTGTACGGCTTTTTGGTGTTCTTTTAATCGCACGGGTAGGGGCCTTCCTGTTTCGCCGAAGCATTCTTGGCCGCAATCACATGGAATACTGTATGTGCATTCCTTAAGTGTTTGGTTTTCATCCGTTGATCGCCGCTATATGATGTGTGATCGCCACTACTATCTTTCTGCGAACATGATCTCTTTGCTGGACCATTCCCTCTCCTATCCACACGTGGACTACTTTACCTATGACCCAGCCACGGCGCCGTAAAGTCGACCGCTGCCTAGGGTAATTTTCAATTCTAGTAGGGGCTATCATGTTCAGAAGTTTTGGTGACATTTCGGACTCTGGACGAAACATAAAATTTGGTTTGGCCTACAGATTGCAGCTAACGTTTCCGTTCAAACAGCAGTTGAATAGTGTTATTTTCAAATAGTTTTAAATGCTCTCAGAGACATTATTCAGGAAGAGAGCAGATTAGGTACTCCTTAATTACGTATCTTCATGTATTTTTATCACGAATTTTGATGGGATTTTTCGTGTGAGTGCACAATTATTCATGCTAACGCAACAACAACAACTAAAAATTGAATTGAGTACTTAGATTTAACCCTGAATAAATGATAAACCATCTAGCAATAGAGCAGCATGGAAACATAACCTCTTCTAATAGAAGATCGGTCCTATGAATTGTAGTACGTACATAAGAGTCTTACACGAAATGAACCCCCTCCGAGGGTACTAAAACTGTTTTAATGTATTTGGATGAATGAGAAATATTCTTGATATCTCCTCAATGCGTAAGAGTTATACAAACACGTCCGCATGAAGGAAGTGTTGAACTGATAGGAATTCCGTCTCCGGAAAGAGAGATGATTGTAAGCTGATATTTCTTTTTACGTTGTAAGATTTACAGAGACCTTGGTTAAGTGGAGAATTCCTGACTGGAACATGAGTTGCTCAAAATTTTCAAAGGATAATAGTTTACTCAAAGTCGGAGAATTTACATAACCTATTTACAAAATGACAATAACTACTCATACTATACCATGACAATATTCGTACATTATTTACAAAATTGTCTGTAAGTCAATTTTGATCATAAAATTATGCTCTATGTAGTTTCGATTTGGTTCAGTTAATTTTGTGGTCATTTTTAAAATACAGAATTCGTAAATTGATACTTGAGGGGGAGGGGGCTTCAGCACCTATATATGAGATATTGTCCCAAATTGTTGTGCCTGTTATATGAGATTTGTCCCTAGTCGTGGACATCGCTGACGGTTCTCTTTTGAATTAAGAACTCTAGTTAACGTGGGCGTCGTTTGAGCTAACACCTGGCGTGCAGCTGACTCTCCCTAAGAAAGAATTGTGTTGGAATATTCCAATTTTATCTGAACTTGTTATACTGAATATTTATGTTGCTTTGAACTTCTTGTTGAAAGTACGGAACGGCTTGAGCTGCTATAACGGAGGAATTGTTTAATTATTATTGTACATAACCACAATTATGTTTCGTTTCGTTTATTTTGTGAAACTATACTTCATTTCATGATGATTCCTGTTAAAATTTTGTTACTTATCATATGCATTTCTTATAGATTGATTTAAAAATGCCGTCAATTCGCTGGGATGACCACTCTGACCATGTAATGTGTCAAGTTACCAAATTTTACAAGAATTTAGAATTCACTGACTGTATGCTGGATACGGAGGGAGGGTTAATCCCGGCCCACAAGACCATATTAGCTGCTTGCAGTCCTTATCTGAAGGTGTGTAGTTGCTTAGAAACTTCATCAAACTATTGTTCTAAATATTTGTAAGGTTATGTGAGTGTTCTGCATATTATTAGGAAGTTTTCCAACAACATTAAGATATGAATGCTTGTTTTCATTAATGCTGTCAAAGGTGATGAAAACTGCAGAGTAATGAGTAAAGTTGTGACATGCATCAGATTGTTGTGGAGGTTTGTTGGAAGCAAATGGCAATCACTCGATAAAATAGTTAACAAATAATGCTTTCAATTTAAATCTATAATGTATATTATTTGAGGAAGAGTCACAAGTCTGAAACTCTGCCATCTGTTCTATCCCAATTATATTCCAAGAGCATGGAAATTGCATAATTTATTTCAATTCCTCACCATCTGATAAGGGTGAAGTAAAGGGTTACACGAGTATCGTAATTAAAAGATCTAGCATGCCGCATCGCATAAGAAAGGAAGGCTCAATCTCTAACATCATGAATGTGGTGTATCATATTATTAAATTATTTATAAAACCATCATCAACACACCATTAAGTGAGATTGTTAAAATGAGAATAAATTATACACATGTACTTCACCAATCTAAAAAAATAAATTCTGCTGTGAAAATTCAGATGTACTACAACATAGAAGTGATTAGAAATCTGTTTATATTCACAGATGATTTTTTTCCCATCCATGTGAATATATCCTATGTAGACTTTTGATTCAGTACTCAGAAGTAAAATAATTGAATGTTTATACTTGTTCAAGGTGCTACCCAAAATACTAAGATTCTTAGAACTCGCATTCACTATTCTCAAGCGAAAGTTAAAATCAATAGTGAATACACCAGTGAATTTAGTGTTAAATATAGATAACCTGCTATCTGCCACTCTGAATAATAATCGATGTAATAAAAAATGTAGATTTGAAAGGCAATACTACCAGGTTGGAACAGTGCATAGTGTATGCTGATGATATAACTGCAAGAATGAACAAACTCTTAAAGATATACTTCAAAGACTCAAGTACCAATCCCTTCAATAGGGATTAATTATTATTATTATTTATATTTTTATTAGTTTATGGCCAACATTGGAGCACTTCAGTCACATTCACTTTCTTCTGCAGTTCTTATGTTTTCTGTTTGCCCAGTACTTCTTCATTTGATCGGATATTAATTTTCTTTCTTCATCTGAAATCACTCTCCCTATTCTCTGTTTGTTGATCTTGGTTTGTAGTCTGGTCTGCTTGTCCATGATTGCACCTGACTTCAAATCTTCTATTGTAATTTGTCACTCATTCGTATCTTCTTTAATTTCTGCAATCCATTTTATGTTAGTCGTACTGTTCCATAGCTTTTCTATGAGTTTCTTGCTTATTCTGTTTTCTGGTGTTCTGATAAGATGACCAAAAAATGAGATTCATTTTTTCTTCATATAGGGATTAATAATAAACAACAGAAAAACAAAATATCTGTGGTGTAAGCTTAGTGACCTGAATATAGCAGGAGTGCAGATCAATCATACTCAGCTCCAAGAGATTTATTGTATAACCATGAATTGATAGTCAACAGGAATAATTCAATTGAAGAAGAGAGAAATTCTTTCAGAGAAAGAATTTGGCAATAAAGTTTATTTTTCTGACAAAACACTATTCCTCAGCAAGTCGCTCTCCATAAATGTTAAACTTAAGTTCTACTTTATTATGAGACCTGCAGTAACATAGGCTGCTGAACTTAGGATCATAAAGAACTAAAAATGTGGAAATAATGAAATAATCATATACTGGTATTTTGTAACCCTTGAGAATTGAGATGGTTTGGGCATGTGTATCGTATGTTGCAAGAGAGAATTGTGAGAAAACTATCAGTGGAACCTAATGGAAAGACAATGTTCTAAAATGCATGAAAATCAAGAATTGGACATCCAAGATATGGATTATGAAGGAATGGGAGGAAAAGGCCAAAACATTAGTTAATATTATGTTGTAGAGCCTACTTAAGAAGATGTGAATGTAACTTTTATACCCAAACACTTCTTTTTGTTGTTTGTTGTTTAATGTATGAAGAGTGATAAAGTTTGAGGGATATCAAACACAGAAGTAATGGAAAAATTAAAATAGAAGATGTAATATTTTTGACATTTTGTATGACATTTTGAATATTTCTTAAGTATTGTATAATTTACTTTACTCATGGATATTTTGCATTTCTTTTAAACAGAAGCTGTTTATGGATCACCATGGTATGAAAATAATTCCTTTTAAAGATATTAAATACAATGACATGAAACTCATTTTGGATTTCTTGTATTATGGAAAAGTAGATGTACCGGTTTCCAATGTAGATTCTCTTGTAGAAACTGCTGATTTATTGGAGATTACATCTGTGATGTATGTGTCTCTAAAAGTAAGTTAACTGCATGAAGTGAATGGTCATGTTTATATAATTTGTTCTTCCTGTTAATGTGCTATTTCTATATTTTAGTATTTAGATAAGTTTCCCATGAAAGACAATAGCGAGAGAAGTTTGGGTGACAGTGGGTCTAAGTGTTGTGTGAATCCAATGAAACACGATGAGAGCAATTTGTCTACAAAAGAAAATAGGATAATGTGTAACACAGATTTTCTTCATGTGAGTGAAGACAGATTGAATTGTGAGAACATTGATCTACGATCAAGGATTGATTTTATAAGACGAGCAAGCAGTGTTTCAAAGAGACCATCAGAGAAAGTAAATGAGGATCAAGCACAGTTCAAAATACCAAATTTTAGTGTGATGGAACAGGACGCTATCAGCAAAATCCCAGCAGATTTACAAGATGAATTAATTCCTATTACTTTCGTAGCCGTTTCTCCAGTGGCAGTGAGAACAGAGGAGTTTGACGAGCAAGAAAGAGCGGTGTGTGTTTCTAATTCACAGTTGAAAAATCCTCTCGAGGATTATCCATACAACAATGACATGACTGAGGTAATGAATATTGAAAGGGAAAGGAATTTCCAATTTCAATCCCAAGGGAAGAGGGAAATTAAAAGAGAAATTAATATTTGTGAACTAGGATCTAAGAGCGGAGGTTTAAATACTCCAATCACCAAAGCAATGGAAAACAACTTGTGTTCAGATGCTCCTTTCACTTGTGATGTGAAAAATTCATGTGCAGAGTTAACAGCAACCATGAATGATAATATGTTGAAGGCTACTGAACATTTGGGTGGCGTACAGAGTAATCAGAATGAAACATTTGATAGTACTATAAGTTCTTTTTGTTCTGAGGGCTGTTTTGTCAAAAGGGCACATGATGTAGTAGTAAAAATGGAATCTGTCTGTGATGATCCTGAATCTAATTTGACAGAAGAAAAACTATTTGTGGCAGGTCTAGACATTGTAAATTTTGAAGATAATGATAATGAACAAAATTTGATGAATGAAGGAGGTGAGATTTTAAAATGTGGAACGGAGACGATTATCGATTGCAAGCAAGATATGAGTAAAGAATTTGGTGTTGCAAGTACTAGTGTACTGAAAGTAGAGGAGAGTTTGGAAAGGATCGATGCACCTTATGTGGAAACTGGTAATGACTACATAGGTAAGATGTTTTAAATGATAATTTGTTTCAGAAATGCATTTCTGTTTGTTATATATGATCTTCTGACCTTATAAAGATGCTTCAGTCATTCCATGTCTTTTCAACTGCACTATGACTCCCCTAATCTCAGATATCGGTAAAAATTGGTATGTTTGTTCCTTTTACCGATGTAAGAGAGATTGTTTTTGTTGTTGTTGTTCTTACCTCTAACGGTTTGGCTCTAAGAACCTTACGGAGGTTTTAGAAATTCCATGTAATTGTACTGTGATTGTTAAATGTGTTTTCTTAAAAAATAAATCGCATCCGCCATGTTAGCCAACCAACGTTGATTAAAGCTTTATGTTAGTTAGAAAGTTTTCCAAATGCAGTATGTTATTCCTCTCCAATAAGGGGAGGTCGCAATTTGGGAAATTCATTTGGGGAAGTAACTTTGTAGTATACCCTAAGGAACTTGAATTGACATAGTAAGAAAGTGCATGAGCAAGCCAATTTCGAGGAAAAAGCTCTCCTAGTTTTCATCTTGGTATATTAGAAATTTAATTGTAACTTCCAATGGCTCAGTAGCATAAGCGGTAGCATACTTGTCTACCAGCTGAAGAGCTGGATTTCTTTAAAGAATTATTAATCAAATAAATAATTTTACAAAAAAATTGTTTTTAAAGAAATTATTATTTTTAATACAGGGTTGGGCAGGGAGATATGGATGATTTGAACGGGGCGTCGTGCAAGGTGGGGATAACCTTGGCGGATAAAGAGTGGGGGTATCTGTTTGTTATGAGTTGCCATTTTAGTAGCAATGGAGACGTGGTCGATGGAGCATCGCGTGTTTGTGTACAACACCTTTATTGAAACGGGCCGTTCCGTCATTCAAACTCAGAGACGGTTCCGGAATCATTTCAACGTTGGTCGTCATGGTCGTGTTCCGAGGTTTGAAACAATAATGAAGTGGGTGAATAACTTTCAACGAACAGGTTCCTTGAGACCTGGAACTGCACGAGGTGGTGAACGAACGGTACGAACCCCGGAAAACATTGAAAGAGTGCGTCAAGCAGTTGAAGCAAGCCCTCGTCGTTCGGCTGTGCGACATGCTCGTGCTCTTCGCATGTCGAACCGATCAGTTCGCCGGATTTTACATTTGGACCTGCATTTTCATCCATTTAAGCTGATGGTTGTCCAACAATTGCAGCAAAACGACTACGGAAGACGATTCAGATTTGCAGAAACAATGGTGGAAAACATGACTGATGATATTGTTTTGATTATGAGTGACGAAGCCCATTTTCATTTGTCAGGAGTGGTAAACAAGCAGAACTTTAGGTATTGGGCTTCTGAAAATCCACGTCAACTCCATGAAAAACCTCTACACAGCGACAAATTGACTGTTTGGTGTGGCGTTAGTCGAAACTTCATCATTGGCCCTTACTTTTTCCAAGAAAACGGTCGAACCGTCACTGTCAATACAGATCGTTACCTAACGATGCTGCGTGAGTTTTTTCTGCCACAATTGAGAAGACGACGTATCAACCTCAACACAGTATGGTTTCAACAAGATGGGGCGACATGCCATACATCGAGAGCAGCTATGGAATTTTTGAGGCAGACCTTCCCTGGGCGCCTCATTTCGTTGCGTGGAGATGTGGAATGGCCTCCTCGGTCACCGGACCTGTCACCTTGTGACTATTTTTTATGGGGCTACCTAAAAGCACGTGTATACATAAACAAACCACGTACACTTGAAGCCCTGAGTGAAACAATAACACAAGAAATTCGAGCAGTACCACGTGCAATGCTTCAGAGGAGTATGGACAACTTCTCACAACGTCTACAGGAGTGTATGGACAAAAACGGACAGCATTTAACAGATGTTATTTTTCGTACGTAATCAATGTTTCAATTTTTTCCTCTTTAATTTAATTTTAATTTAATTTAATTTTTGTAATGGCAACATCTAAGGTACACATTAAAAAAATAAATTTTGAGTTTCGTTTAAAAATGAGAGTGTAAGTGTTATTTCAAATCATCCATACCTCCCTGCCCAACCCTGTATTATATATACTATAATATAAGTGCTTGTTAATAAAATATAGTAATAATACTTAAAAAGATATTTATATAATTTTTGAATTCTAAATCAGAACAGTAACTTGTAGAAGTAAATACTATTTTCATTAGAATCCCATTAGTTTTTTTTAATTTATTGAATCAAAATCTTTGTCCCTTCACGTGATGTTTTGACCTGTGCAAAAAACAGCTGTAAATATACACAGTTAGTTGTTCAAAATTGTAATGATCATCAATACTATAATAATTCCCACCTGTCATACATAAAACCTTAAACTTAACATGTCAGTTTATTCTTGATTTTTGTAGAGATTGGAGTGTTTAGTATACTTCTCTTCAAACTACTAAGTAAAGTAAATACTTCCGGAACTTGCAGTGAAGTCCCACCCTCCCCTTACAATTTAAAAGTGGAATTCAAATTGTAAGTGGAGAGTGTAGCCTTTTTCACACATTAATATTTTTATTCTAAATTATAATTAAATATTGTTGTAACCATGTCTGCAGATAAAGAAATTACAAGTGTTTCAGGAATTAAAGAAGAAATTACTGAAGAACATCTGTATAGTGAATGCTTGAAGTTGGGGTTGAAAGATGCAGTTGATTGTTATCAAAGATTGCTGGAAGAACAAAATTTGATTGCTTCAGAATCTTCTGTTTCAATTTCGCAAGAAGCAGTGTTGACAGGAGAACAAAATTCGATGGACATGCTGGCTGAAAAGAAGTTTGGGCATGTAGAAGAACTTACTAATGAAAAGGAAGATATAAATTTTGAAGAAATTGAAGATGATTTATCGTCAGATGAATATCAACCAGAAACAAAAAAGAAAAGAGAAGTCGAATATATATCTTTGGATTATAAAATCAAAGTTGTAAATATAGCCAGAGCCCATCCTACATGGAAGTTGCAAACATTACAAAAAATGGGATGCAGCCGATTGAAAAAAAAGGAATATTTAGCAAAGTGGGAAGAAGAAATTAAAAACGGAGGGAATAATTTTGATAAATATACAGTTATTGATTCGTGGACTTATGACCGATTTGTTGAAGCCCGAGAAAATAACAAGCAAGTAACTACAAGGAATTTGCAGCAGTGGGCTTTATCTGCTGCAGCACAGTTTTCTGATTTTGAGTTTAAAGCTTGCCATTCATGGGTCACGAAGTTTAAAAACAAGCATCGTATTCATCAACGGAAGACCCCAAAATTTGCCTCAAAAAAAGAAACGGCTACTCTAGATGAAATCTTGGCTTCTGCTGCAACCTTTTGAATGCAGACAATAAAACTCATACCCACTATCGATCAAGGTTATGCCATAAATGTAGATTAAACTGGTAAGTTAATGCATTAGAAACTCAAATTTTCATTCACTTCAAATTTTATCATTTTTGCCAAAAATTTTAAGACTTTTTTTTTTCAGGATGCCAATACCAATCTTTGTACAGGGGTACATAGGGTGCTTAAAACCCTTAGAAAATGTTTGTCTTTTTAAACTGATTTTAAGGACTTAGAAAGTGTATAATTTTAAGTTTGGGTTCTTATTTTTTCACAAATAAAACTTGAATTAACTCTTCATATTCACGAGCGGGTGTAAACCCGTCTCCGTATTCAAACATACTGTCATGACACGTATGTCACAAGATGAATGTGTAGAAGGGAGATTTGACGTTTGAAAGAAGAAAATTTAGTTTGATAAACCAGTACAAGAGGTATGGACTACACCTTCCTTTTCACGCAAGACTGATGACAAGTTTGAATGAAATTGGGGTGCGCCTTCAGTCTTATCGGTCAAACTTCATTTTGTGAAATCATTCCCCAAGTCGACTTCTGAGCAGATCTTTTATTTAGTGCGTGAAAATGGCTTCTGCATACCTGCACCACTAGTCTCGTGAGTGATTTAGGAACTGATTTAACTACAAATATACAGCATTTTTCCTTGCCTGTGGCAAACTATGATAAATTGAAGGATTAGGTAGGGATCCGAATGCCAATAATTTGGCACATATTGCAATTATTGTAACTTTCAATTCTTCCTCCATATCTTCAAGAAGACTGAGCTAAAGACTGAAGATAGGTTTGAATGTGCAGACACTGGCTTAGAAAACTTGACATGGCAAACCTGACATGATCAGTTGAAATGGTGGAACTGAGTTTTTGATTGATTCTTCAGAGTTCTGTCCAACCAGATGTATTCATTGTTGGTTGCTTCCATACAAATTCAAATCTGTCTTTTGTATAGTAGTGTAATGTAGTTAAGAATCAAAATCTTATGTATGAAATTTACTATTTATGTGCTGGCCAGAAAAAACTATTATTTGTTATAAGATACTTAAAATTTACTTGAGGTGCTTATTTTCTTGCGTGCGAAAATTGTACGAACCCTGTATTTCTTGTGCAGACAGGATTCTTGCTGTTGGGAGGGCAGAAGAAAGCACATTTGTTAAAAGGCATGTTCTGGACAATTATTAACTTTTCATTTATGTCAAATCATATTCTAGAAATTTCAATATTACTTGAATAATATAAATATTCAAGCTAATGTCACTTGCCGACCAATTTCAATTATGAAACCACAGTATTGAAATTGGTTGACATGGCAACATAAGTTAATATCTCTCTTTAATCTGACTAAAATTGAAATTTTAAGAATGATTTAAAGAAATTGAGTCATTTTATTGACTTAAATTTTTAAGGTGAGAAAAAATAATGTAAGAATGAAAATAAACATAAAATTATTTTTCCCACAAGCGCATCTTTTTGAACAAAAAATTACAAAAAGTTTTTGGATAATCCTTTTTCCTCCAAGGCGTGAACTTAGTAAGACATCTTCATTAAGAAAGCTTTCTATTGAATATTTTAAATATTTTATTGGCCATGAATTGGTACTTGCAAATACAATTTGTATCTTTATGGTTTCCTTACATATTGAAATGTACTGATAAAGAATTTCATTGTTATTGGATTGTAAATGGAATTTTTTTTATAAAATCATGTGCAAGGTCCAATTGACAAAAACAATGAAATTCCTCAATCTTTCAACTGGCTGTAAAACCTGTACCATTTGAGATAATTTAAGGTAAAGCAAAAAAAAAGTGTATTCAAATTAAATCAATAAAAGGAACAGACATGCGGATTTTCGTGATATTTGAGATTGTTAGAGTTACCAAAATCTCTTATTTAGTTTTATTTGATATGGAATGACCTGTATGTGTTCTTCTAAATCCTTCTGTTTATGAGGAGTATTGGGATAGTGGGTGTAACTTCTTTTTTTTCTCTATCCCCTATTATCTTGTTTTTTCTCTATCCCCTTGTATGCTCTATTTATCCTCTTCACCCAAATAGGAATACTGTGGTGTGATGGTTAGATGATGGTCTGTATGTTACATATTTTTAATGTAGTTCCATTTGGTAGTAAAATATATAAGTAGGGAGTAATTTTTATCTTAATTTTATCAATGTGGTACCATTTTTTCCCCAAATTTCTCAATCTTCCTGTATACCAAATCTTTTGAAATTCCACTTTAGCTATGTTGATCATGTTAAACTCGACATTGCATTCTACGCCGTTCAATGAGTTTATATCAGACTCTATGAAATGTATAGAATTATTAAAAATTAATACAGGTATAATTACATGTTTGTATGTTGAGGTAACAATATACTCACTCACTCATTCAAGTGCAGAGCAAAACCTATTAGTTGTAGGAACTTCATTAGTCGGAAAATTTTGTAAGGATGTTACTTTTGAATAGTTGAGCTTCACTTCGGAGGGAATAATTTTTTTGAAATCCCAATTTAAAAGGGGTGAGTTTGGGTGAAATGTGATATTTTGAGATTTTTGCTATTTTGGCTAAGCCAATTGAGGTATCTCGGTTTTCATGTATGTATACTGGCTGAATGAATGTAGCGTAGCCCATGACCAGGAATTGATCATACATCTTTTGTGGTCTTATTTTGTAATAATTTTATTTTCAATTGTTGCTTTTTATTGAACTTCAGACAGTACTGTTAAAATTTGTAGTGAAAACCACGCACTTCTATTCGGAGTCTTCTTCACCACATCCCAAAGTTTAGGGTTTGCAAAGGTGTGAAGACTAAAACTAAAGTGCAGCGAAATGTGAAATCATCACTAAAGAGTTTCACCTACTCAGTATTTCTATTGTTAGGCACCCAAATTTAGCTACTACAATATCCTAGGTTGACACTATTTTGCATTTCACTGTAATGAGGTACGCAGGGATAAAGCACCCAAAAGTGCCCCCAAGCCAAATAACATAGTTCCTTCATTTCCATATAGATACCCATGAAATATTACCATTCATTACATTTTTAACCCCCCACACATTATATAGAATTCCCTACCCTTCATGTAGTTTTTTTTAGGTTTTAAATTTTTTAAAATTTTGAACCAACATTAGCTACCAAAGCTAGCCTTTCTATTGAGTAAATACTTTAATCTAACCAAGAATTTTTTTTAAAGGATCCTGGCCAAAAAAATCCCTATAAATGTATTTAAAATTTCCAATATATCTATAGAATATCCCAGAATTTTTGAGATGTAGAAACTCTTCTTTCTCTCCGACATTCTCAAAATTCTGATCGTATATTTTTTGCGAAAGATCATCATTTATTTCACCCCAAAGTCTATGTATTATAATTCGTTGCTTCCTTAACCGCCGCCTTACTCTTCCTACTCCTGGCCACGGGCTTGGGAAACTGTTACTGACCGGCAGAATCCAACTCAATTAATCAAGTCAGGTGTTAGGTGCCCCTTCCCCCCACCTCAGTTTAAAGTGTTGAGTGCTTCTCAGGTTTTAGTACAGCATACTGACACAAATGAATTAGTTCATTTAACATCAGATTCAATGTACATGACACAGATAATAACTTATTTACCACTAATTCCTCACTCCTTCATCATGTTCAGACTTATTGTTTTGACTTTTCTGGATGTTAAAGAGTTTCATCCTTGCCTTAAAAAAAAAATTACTTCCAAGATCAATTTGTTCTACCATACTGTGAAAGAATGAAACACAATTTCTGAAGAAGTGAAGTTTGTCATCTCATTCATGTGTGTCCAGTATATGTGTCACTTCATGTACTACTCCTTTGTCATTTTTTTTTAATTCACGCCATTTGAGGTACAGATGGTCTTACGAGTACAAGAATTGCAACCCTTTTTTTAAAATTGGGGCTTTAGGGTGTGCCAACTCAGTGGTTTTATGTGCATAAGTTGGGACTGTTGAAAACATGAAGTGCTTGTTCATAGATGTCACTCTTTTGTGTGTGAGCCTTTTTATAGTAAGTTTTTCTTTTTTTACTTTAACAATGAATCAATTTTATGCATTAGTTGCTCCTGTATTGCGAGGTAAATAAAACTTCAAGGAATGTGTAGAGCAGAAGTTGCAACCAACTGTTGATGGCTAAGTCACCACTCCTTTGTGCCTAAATTCTTTATTATACCTGTACACAAAGGAGTGAGATGTATGACAAAGTTTGAGTAATTAAGTAATTTCTCCATTGCCTTTCAAAGAAAAGAGAACAGTAATGCTCATTTCTTCTACTTCAGCAAGTTACGTTACTGTTCTCATAAAACAATATTTTCATGAAATAAATGTTGAGTAAATGAAAATGGTGAGAGACTTTTTCTGTATGACTGTGTTGGCAAACATAAGGATTTAATGTTTCTCAGGCTAGTTGACATATACTTTAGGCTCGTGTAGCACGCTAAAGTATTTGAAACATGTTTTTATCTGTGCAGGACCATCGAGACAAAATCGAAATGAGATTCTACAGAAGAAAAGAGAAGCAGCAAAGCGACGACGCGATAATATAAAAAATGATCCACTACTGTGGAAAATGGAACAAGAAAAACAGAGAATTCAGTATGACAGAAAGAAACAAAAGAAGAAAGTGAAGCTGGTTGCTGACATGACACCTGCTGAACTTCGAGCACAAAGAGAAGAGTGGCGAACACGTTCTAAGAAAGCGTACTGTAAGAAGAATGCGGGTTCTAAGAATTCAGAGGAAGTAAATTTGACATCATTAACAGACCCTTCACTCTCAAGTTTCATGTACGGTGATAATGCAGATGAGAAAAGACAGTAATAACCAATATTACCCAACAATATACTTGGTTGCTTGGAATTCATCGCTACTTCAAATTACGAATAAGTAAATATACTTATGAACAGTAGCAACAATACCTTCAAGGGACCTCTTCTTGGTACAGCTGCATGCAAAAACTCTGTAGCCCCATCCTGGACAGGATTTTTCTTCGGCTTTCCTTTGGGTAAAGGCAGATTTTATTCATAAGTTCACACCAAGGTGTGACATTTATTAAAATCTTATTATTAATCTCGAATCATGATAAATTAAAAGTCGTTTTCATGTTGCTCATTTCTTTATTGGTATTAGAAAGCTTTTTCGGCTGCATAGCAACCATCATCAGTAACATACACTGAAAAATATAAATGTTCATAAAATGACAATAATAAAAATAAAA
>NNCF01130098.1:54102-76192 GCA_002313205.1 Laupala kohalensis | reverse complement strand
TTTTATTTTTATTATTGTCATTTTATGAACATTTATATTTTTCAGTGTATGTTACTGATGATGGTTGCTATGCAGCCGAAAAAGCTTTCTAATACCAATAAAGAAATGAGCAACATGAAAACGACTTTTAATTTATCATGCTTTGATAATGTTGCTAAAGCTCCACAATTACCAAGTAATCTCGAATATTGAGTCATTTGAATATTTAGAATTCATTGAAAAATTTTGGGATAATTTAAAGACATGACAATAGACCCCATTTGTTAAAAAACTTTTTATATCCTATTAAGTATAAATTTGTTTATATTCTATAGATATAAAAAGGAGCTAAAAGTTTTTTAGGGGTGTATGTCTTCCAATTTTTCCTCGGAGCATAGAGTGATAAATCCGCCTCTACCTTAGAGCCCTTGATCGGAATTGGTGGGATGGTCCCTTGCTTGCTTCCGAAGAGTAAATTAGTTCATTGCACCCAAAGTGGGCATACGCAGTTGGTAACTTTTTTTCAATAAATTTATTGATTTATTTCACTGTACAAAGAAATTTTCAATTGGCATGTCTTGTATCACTAGAAGACATGGTTTCAACCAACCTAACTAAATCATTAACAAATAAAGTAATATTTTATGCTAGTCATTAAAATGAATACATCAATATTACCTGGGAGGGGAGCATTGGGAGTTCGTACAGAAAAAAGGAATTTTATCTGTATGAAATATTGTCAATTAACCATTTGTTTATGAATTAAAAATGAATTGAACAAATTAAAAATACTGTTGTGACAAATAACTTTAACATTAATCAAATTTAATCGGGAAGTCAGGATCCCATTTGAATCGGACTGCTGGACTAAAAATCTTACTACACAGACCAAAACAGTCGGCCACGGTAGTACAGACATCCTGGGAGGGTCAGAGGGATGGTGAGGATCAGTGAGGACAATGCTGGGACAATGCCACAAATTTCGCGGAACCGAATAGTAAAGGTTCGTTGGAAGGGGAGCGCTTTCTTAAAAGTTCAATTTGTTGCCGTCTGACTGGTAGCGTCACAGTCAACTCGCTCAGGGCGAGGACGATAAAACGTCCTTGGCTCAGAGATAGTGTGTCCTGCACTTGCGTCTCGGCATCAGAAACTATTTGCGCCACCGGGTTACCGCTTGAGCGCTGTGTAGACTTTCTGGCGCTGGTCTTGCTCTGCGAGGTGTTAACAGCGTCTACGTGTACGCTAAACAGCCATGAATACCCACGGTACAGAAAGCAATGGGGAGGACAGGTAAGCGGGAGAACGCATCTATTGATGAAAATAAGTCGAAGTCATAATATAGTTTCTGTATCTTCTTATTCCTTTCGTGGAGTCCAGCTAAGGCACAATGGAGTCGAACTGCGGAAATTTATGTGTATATACATGAATGAATAAAACCTTTTGATTTTCATTAAGAAAGTCTTTCTTTAAATTATTAAAGTTATCAGAACTGTTGTTTTTCATGGCAGCGAGTAAACAAAAAGCCATTTGAATGGTGTTTTATCTATGTTAAGAGAGGTCCCACGCATATTTAGCGTGAAACTGACAGTTTCTTGTTATTTAACGAATAATGCAAGCATTGCTGGTTTCGGGGATCATGGCGTTACCTTCAACGAACTATAACTCAGTTAATATTGCATATACAGAAATGAGAAAAACTTAGATTACTATCTTTTATATTACCTTCATTATTTGTTCCTACAAATTTTTTGCTTATGTAGTTTTCGTGCTATTTACAAAAAACAATTGTTATACGCTTTCTTTTGTTATAAAATTGCTTAATTTAATGGTATACATCTAAAAAAACTTTCGGACTTCTCGTAAAAAAGTTAATAACAAATTGTTTAGAATTAATTTCTCTGCTGATTCCGGGGTTATTGTGAAATTTTAATTTATTATCCGGGTGAAGGTGTAGTACCTACCCTCCGGCAGTTAGGCAGTCAAAAATTTTTGTGCTAAGCCAAACGCTCGTTTGGCTGAAGTTATTCGAGAACTGGACACCTACACGAAAAATCTCACAGCGGGACAGTAATTATCGTAGGTGGGAAGAACGATATTAACTTGGGTGGCTATTTCAACGCATCTGAACAAAAACCAAAAACGACCTCTCATCACTCAAACATAGTACTCTCTAGCCTGCCTCCACGCTTCAACGTTCCACAAATAAACCTAGCTAAAACATCATCTGGCAGACAAAAATCACATTTTTTGATTTGCAACCACACCTGACTGCCAAGGACTTTACCCAGCACGGTTTACACCTGAGGCCGTCTGGAAAACATCACTACGGTCCTCTCCTAGCTTCACATCTAACCTCACATTTTCCTCCTGTTCCTTCACCTCATCATGTCTCCCTCCATCTCCCTCTGCTCCTACCTCATCCCCTCCCCGTCTCATCTCCACACCCATTCTTCCCCTGTCCCTGATCTTCCTCATCTAACTCGCCCTCATCGCCTCCTTCCTCATCTCACTCACCCTCATCTATTCCTACGTCCACATCTCCCGCCCCCCATACACAGTTACAACTTGCACTCAAGAGTACGATGTGGTACTGGAAGGTGACAATCGCGTTCGGGTACAGCGTGCGGGCGTGACCCGGGACTAGAAGCTGTACCAAATTCATATTCCCCTCCACAATCTAACTTCGATTCCATTTCTCGATGCCTTTAAAATCCCTTTAAAACAAATTGATAGACATTGAAATTCTTGTACACGAAAATCCATTCGATTTGCTGTACATTGGCTTTCAACTAGCAACATCAATGATACTTATATTACTAATTATTGTTTAGTAAGTTCTTACTGTTGACCAAATTTTTAAAAGAAAACATCCCCACGGAGGTACGTTCGTAATAATATTTTATCTTCTCCATAGGCTACGAGAACTTCTGCGTTGATAGCGTATTTTCTGCAGTTAATTTGACCGATATAGGTATTATTGTTTTATGTATTTATAGACCTCAATCAGATCTTGACATATTTTTTTCGAATTTTGAGATTTTGAAACACACTACACGTAAATCAAAAAAAATCTATCGTTATATGTGGTGATCTCAACACAGATTTCCTTAGTGCTTCCGAGTACGCAAACTCACCCATAAATCGATTCAAGAATCTTATCGACTCCTTCAACCTTGTAACTACGATAAACGACCCCACTCGCCTCTCCAGTTTATCTCGAACATTGCTAGATCGGATTATTGTCGACAATGAAATCTCGTATTTCTCTGAATTGTTCTGTGCCGGATACAGCGATCACCTTGCGCGAGTGTTGACCATTAAAGAATAAACTGAAACCACATAAAATCATTTACAAGTATTCTAGTCAGTTTAACGACACAAATTTAGCCATATTTACATATTATTTGCGTGAGGAAACTTGGAAAGACGTTTACAATTGCGGAAACACCGACGGCAAATTCAATGTATTTATTTCAACATTCCTAAAACATTACAACTGTATCTTTCCAATAAAACGCAAATTAATTAACACGAAGAAATACAATAGATGGATCACCCAAGGGTTAAGAATTTCTTTCAAAAACAAACGTCGTTTATATTATCTTTCAAAACTATATGCAACCACCCGAATTCCATGATTATTTCCATAAACATAAAACTATTCTCCAATATGTCTATGCAAACTAAAGTTATGAAAAATGACAGAGATACTAAAATCAAACCAAATCCACGTGGCAAAATGTTAAAAAGTACACATCACCTCAAAATCGCGAAGAAAACTTTTCCCTACTAAACGATTGCAAAATCGTTTTAAATCCACTTGACATTGCCAATTTGTTTAATTCTTATTTCTCAGAAGTAGGTAAAATAACTAATTCAATATCTGAAAACCAATGTCCTCCGAAACTAACGCCAGTGAAATCACGAAAATCGTCAGTTCATTCAAAACAAATTTTCAACAGGCGTAGATGATATACCCGAATGTATTGTTAAATTTTCGTCCCGCGTTTTATTAAATCCACTCAAAAATATATTTAATAGTTCTTTATCGGAAGGGGTGTTTCTTTACATATTTAAGAGAGCTAAAGTGAAATCTTTATACAATAAAGGAAACAAACACAATGTTGGTAATTAACGACAAATTTCTCTACTACCCACTTTCTCAAAAATCCTTGAAAAATTGTTCTATAACCGTCTTCTAGATTTTCTGTCAAAAATTAAATTCACTCTGACGATCAACACGGATTTCGGAAATCTTTTTCAACCACCAGCGCCATATTTTATTTCTTAAATGATGTTACCACTTCTCTTCACCAGGGAGAAAATTCTCAGGGTGTTTTTCTTAATGTATCTAAAGCATTCGATGTCATTGATCACGAAATTACAATCTTTTGGCATTCGAGGACTTCCGCATCAGTGGCTGACTTCCTATTTAAAAGATAGATATCAACAGGTCGAAATATATACTAAAAATAAAGTAATTCTGCATTGCCTTTCAGAAACAAAGCTACTATCTCCCCAAGGTTGAATTCTAGGCCCTATACTCTTTTTTTTTGTATGTACTACACGTCGTCTTCCACATCAGAATGCAAAATGGTTCTTTTTGCCGATGACACTAATCTACTATGTAAACACGCCAACGCTCAAAATGTTTTGCCTAACCTCTCGGCTTGGCTCCATGAAAATCGCCTCATTATAAACACTGACAAAACAGTGTCTATGTCATTTCACAATAGTATAACAAAATCTTTACTCAGGTTTCTCTTTCGTTAAACGGAACACAATCCCCCCCGGGGACTTACATCTAGTAAGTACGTGTTTGGCGAACACGGGGCCCCGAGCTGAGTCTGGCATTGCTTCCACTTACTTGTGCCATGCTCCTTCCTTTCTCTTTTCTGACCTTCCTTGGTCACCTCTTGTTCTTTTCGATCCCGACGCTATTAGGGCTAGGGTATCTTTCATTTTCCTCTTTCCTCTTCTTTTTTTTTAAAGTTTTTAGGAAAGAGTTTTTAGATATGATGGAATTTCTGTTTTGAGTTGTAATGCAGGAGGGTTTTTAGTGGGTATGGCTGAGTCTTTCGGCGAGTCCCACACGCGGGGAGAGTCATGTTGGCTCTCCCTAGTGCGTAACTGCATTTTCCCTACCTGTACAAGTTTTAAGGGCTCTAATGACCTTTGATGTTAACGAGCCCTAAAGCCCCACAAAAAAAAACGGAACACAATTAAAAACTGTTACTAATACAAAGTTTTAGGTCTTCATATTCAAGACAATCTCAAATGGAATAGTCACGTTGACAATCTTAATTCCTAATTAAGTAAATTGTGTTACGCATTACGAATCTTAGTTAATACTGTTAGTCTACATATTTCCCGTTGCGTATATAATGCAAATGTGTACGCCCATTTACGATACGCCGTCGTCATCTGGGGGCAATTCCGGGGAGAGCGTCCAAACTCAGAATTCAAAAGAGGATTGTCCGGATAATTTGTAAATCTCACCCCCGAATCTCTTGTAAACCTTTTTTCAATGAATTAAGTATTTTAACACTTGCGTGCATTTATATTTATGAAACTGTTGTGTTTGTTAAGACCGAATTACTGAAGCACCACCCTTGCTTCATACAAAACAGTTTTGTTCACGAACACAGAACTCGCAATAGGAATAATGTTCATCGTCCGAGTGTGTCAACCGCGCTTTGCTAAAAAGGGCCGTATCATTCGGGAATCGTTCTATATAATTCCCTGCCCAAAAATATATAAGATATTATTAAATTGAATCTTTTCATATCCGCGGTTAAAAGCTACCTTCTGCACCAGTGCTTCTAGTCTGTAAAAGTTTTTATTGGTTTTAATAAAAATTAAAGCCGTCTTGTACTTTATCACGCCAATGTCGTAGTACTTTCAAAATATCTTACAACAATTTCAAAAATTTTCCTGCATGCTAGTATTGACTTATTATTCATATAAATTTAGTAGTATATATACACAACCCTGGCACGGTTGTGTACATTAATTATGTAGCCCCATCCTGGCTCAGGTTTTTCCTTCGTGTAGAGGCGGATTTTTTATAGAGACTCGCTATGCTCTTGCCTAGAGACGGCATTAATATATATAATTATTAGCGAATTTAATGTTATTTAATAGTTACGAATTATCAACAATACTTTCCGAATGATATATAGCTTGATAATAATACGTACTTGTGGAATGACTTTTCTGTGTTTTGCTAAATACAATATTTGTTAATACTATAACGTGTCGAACTATTTTTCAGGAGTATGTTGAAATGTTAAATCCGCCTTTGCCTTAGGGCCCTTGATCGGAATTGATGGGATGGTCTCTTGCTTGCTTCCGGAGAGAAAATTAGTTTATTGTCCTCTACGTGTTCATACGCAGTTTGTAACTGCTTTTTTGACAAAATTATTATTAATTTTTAACGAGAAGCCTTTTGTTACAAACCAAAGTGTTTGTAAAGTATTATTGTTATTAACTATTTTATTGTTAATAACTATTTATATTTGTTTATAACCATGCTTATTTATTTATATTTATTTAGTGTTTGTATATATTAATGTTTCAAAATGACCGCCAATCGAGCGGTAAATTGTATCGATTGTACTAGTCGATGTATTAAACTCATGTATTCAAATCGATATATCGATACTACCATTGTATTATGTAAACTCTGTGACAGAAACTTCGAGAACGAACCTTTCTGGAAGATTCTATGAATCACTATGTAAGCCCTTTGAATATTGTTTATGAACGTGTTCAATATAGGCAGTCTGTGCGCAGCCTATATAAACGGCTGTTCGCAGCTACTCAACACGCATTCAGTCTGCCTCCGTCAGAGGCAGTTCGTCGTCGTCGTTTTTTCGTCGTGACTCCCGATCGTAGGGATGAGTGTCGTCGATCATACCAGTGTTGTGTTAATACACTAACAAGTGTTAAAAGATTTTTTGGGACATGATCACCGTAACACGGGATCATTCCAGTGTTGTGTTAATTTATTGTATAATGCACAACATGCATAGTTTACGAGCACAAATGCTCTAATAACATTGTGAGTTTCAGCAGCTCGGTCTACTAAGCAACCACTGCTGTTAAACTTGAGTTGCCAGCCAGAAGCCGTTGGGAACTAACAAGCAGACCCCAGCCGTGAGCAGCTGGAGTCGGACTCTACAAATCAAGATCTACGCCGCTTATCAGGCCACAAGACTGCCGCAGCGACGAGGTCAACAAGAAACGAAAGAAGATTTCTAAGTATTATCTCGTATGCACGGGAACCTTTGTGCGAGTACCCTGAGTTTCGCATGATTGTAAATTAACTCTTTATCCCCTCTTATGAAGAGGGTACCGATTCTCTTTATCCCCTCTTATGAAGAGGGTACTGATTCAAATCCTGCACTTTTGGTTATTTTATAACCGCTTGAGTATTAGCAGGTATTCTTTGATGTCAATTCGTTGATGTTTTGGGGGGCAGTTTCACGAAAACTCGTGAACCGGCGGGGCTTTTTTTATGTGTAGACTTTCCAGTCACACTTCACCTTTTGTATTAACATTTAGTAATTCTGCTTAAATCTAAAAACGGAACGGGAGCTTCATTGGAAGTACTTCTATTCCGTATGTATTTATAACTCTGTTGAATTGTATGTCACAGAGCATTATCTGCTCACAACAGATAATTTCACCTTTGCTGTATCATATTATTGTGTAATTCAGTATCACTAGATTGTAAGAAATATGTGTATTTATATTCAATAAATGTGAATGTTATTTGAATCAAAGCGATTCCATAAAAAGAATCTTAATAATCTTTTAACCTCAGCAGCTAGTTGCAATATACTAGCAACCCCCTATATATATATTTTGTTGTATGAACGTCTGGTTATTCGTTCATAACACCTTTCTTAGCAAAAATCGAAAGGTTTTATTCATTTTCCTAGAGTAAACCCAAATTCCGCATGCAAGTGATGATTTGACTCCTCCATTACAATGTTTAACAATCATGTTTATTTAGTCTATAACGCGTCTGCTAATTTTGAAAACAGTTTTCCCAGTATTGTGACGTACGATCCTTAGGAAAATAAAAACATACTCTTGCATTAGGGAACAGAACGGTACTTCCGAGAGGTCATTTTTAACCTAACAAGCCAGCAGCGTGCGACCGCTACAAGTGCCTGCTCGTGCCGCTCCCCACATCAGTGGCAGACAACCACAACGATTGGTAGGCAACGGGGAACTGAAAGTGTGTGTCAGCGCCCAAAAACCCCTTTGGGTGTTACTTCGTTTATCTCCATCCGATGTCAGCCACTCTTCGCCGCGGAGCGAATAGAGTTAAATATGAATAGAGGCAACAGTCTCTACTGTAGGTTTATCGTGATAACATGAAACAGAAGATACTGAGAGATGCCGCCTTCTCGCTCGCACATCCTCTTGGAGGTGGTTAGTTATTCATTGTTTTGGTGGTACGGCAACAGGTTACTTGATGGATTGGTAGCACCGGTAACCACTAGATCTCGTCCTTGGTTTTCCTCACCACCACTCCTCCCCTTTCCCATGCTATTGTAGTACCCGCCGTAGCTTTCTGCTACGAAAATATTTCAAAAGTGCTGAACGAAAACAAGGTATTTATATACATAATTTAATAAACGTATTGTGAAAAATCAATGCCTAATACACTTAATGTCAACAATAAACATTGAAACTCGCTAACAAATAAAATTAACTCACCTGATCACACATTCATGGTAGCAAAGTGACGTGTACTAGATAAACAAGTATATTATTACTTGCATTCATATAATAAATCAATGAAACTGATTATATTGCTGATGAAACACACGAATATATTCGTGCAATGCCCCAAGCCATCTACCAATAGGGGAGACTACTGTCAATTATGTTCAATCAGGATTTTGATCTCATAAAATTCTTATTGGTTTTAAGAATATTATTAAATTTATTACATTAAAAGTTTTTGCCATAAAAGCTTTAAGACCAATACGTAAGGAGAACAAATTCCTTTAAGTAAGTTCCATATCTTCAAACTTGCTGACTGCCGAAATACGTAGAATACAATTAGTTCATAATTCACTAAGTTAAAAATGTTAATGTTTATTTGTTTGTGTTTGAAGTATAAAAGTAATGTGCTTCCCATGACTGTCGTTAGTTTTTCTCCGTTGTCTAAATTTTTTGATATCTTGAATAATTTCAAATTTTCCGCATTTTCTGGCAATTGTTATTGTTTAAGGTGATTACCAGTTGGTGGTTCTAATATGATGTTCCAAATTTGAAGTATGAAGGTGGCAGGCCTAAATATGTCGACTTCTTTAACTAAAGTCAACCATACATAGTATGATTTTGTTTTCATAAAATATTTTCCTGTTTATGAATGTAGATGCTACTCTTCAAGTAAAGTTAAATGTTTTTTAAACGTTAAGTTATAAAGCTGCTTCATTTTTGAACTTTTGATGGAACGAAAATTACTCTAGACGAAATTCTTGGGATGCTTAGAAAATGATATTACAATATTTTAGTAATAATAGAAGTTGCAATAGAAGAGTACATAGCAAATCTTGTGTCAAATTCTCAATCAATTGTACATCAGAGAGTTCAGGCGTAGATACAAAAAATTCTCCCATAGCCAATGTGGTTTTAGTCGCGGAAAAGCGTTTAAGATTTTCTAAAAGGTTGACTCATTTGAACTATTTTTAATCAGTAAATATTACTGTTGTATATATGTAAAAACGATTGGGCAACTCACAGCGTTCCTTACCCAGTCCGACAACGTTGTAGTGACGGCGATAGTGATGCAATTATGGTTGAGAGAGTGGGTGAATCACGTGATATACTCGTGGGAAAAGTTTTCTTCGGAGGTCCATCACTTACGAATGGCGGTTGGTTGTTAGCGGATCTCTGCTCGGCAACGCTGTGCGATTTTGCTGCCTTACTTATCGAACAGAGCAACAGACTTTTACCATGAAAAGAACAGAAATAAAAATCTTCCAACTATATTATATAAATATGAGAACTCTCCCTCAATAATTGTTCACTATTATTTATCATTAGTAGTGCACAGTTGAATATCACTAGCCCGTGGTGGAAGGATAAAAACCACTACAATGGAAGTGGTGGAAGGATACAAACGTAACAATGCCTTAGGGGGAAATGTGTCAATAATATGTCATAAATATTTATCCTTAACGTGTCCAAACTCTTTGTTTTGTTTCTTGTTTGAGTTTAATTTATTAACATGATGTTCTAACGTAAAACCTATTCTTCCGTATTCATACTTATCCATTTCCACTTACTTGTGCTTGGCTCCTTCCTGTCTCTTTCCTGACCTTCCTTGGTCACCTCTTGTTCTTTTCGATCCCGACGCCATTAGGGTTAGGGTATCNGGTTGAATCATTCGGCGAGTCCCACACGCGGGGAGAGTCATGTTGGCTCTCCCTAGTGCATAACTGCATTTTCCCTTCCTGTACAAGTTTTTCGGGCTCCAATGACCTTTGATGTCGACATGAGCCGTAAGCCCCCCCCAAAATTTTTTTTTTTCATAGATCAGTTTTTAGGTGCTTTGAATTAGTGCTTCGGACGTTTTTTAGTCTTCTAGTATATTTATGTAGCAAGCTTTGATTAGAATTGGAAGAAGGTAAATTTTTTAGTAGGTTTTGTTCTTATGTTAGGAAAATTTTGGACATTTTTTGTCTAAATGAACTTTGACCCGCTAGGTCAAAGCCAATGTTTCATTAAATTTTTTTTTCATTTTTCATCCAGTTCCTCGGCCACTATCCGGGTTTTGCGCCTCTTCCTACTTATTCTCTCTTCTCTAGGTTGCTCCTGTTTGACCTGCTGTACTACCCTGGCACTGCCGTTTCCTTCCGTAACGCGTGGTGTTGTGGAACATAATGACATCTAGCGCTTTATTTTAATTCCTTTTCGAGTTAACATTATTTACGTGATGTATTCTTCAAAATTGTTATATATGTCCCTATTTTAAATATATTTTTTCCAATCTGTGTCATGTATTCCTTGATGCGCCAAGTGTCTTATCCAAAGTCTCGATCTTGTCCAAATATCATGTAAAACAAGGTTTACTGTTGGAGCATGAGCCGTACCCCAAAAACACTCTAGTAGCTAAGGGAGTGGATGGTATCTTGATTTTAATAATTTAAATATTTTTGTAATTCGAGGAGCACATGGATTACCATGATTTTATATCAAAACAAACAATAAATCAATGGACATACAAATATTAATTGTTTTACAAAGAAATTACACAAAAACATGTTCCCTAATAATCCCACCCAAAATCTAACCTAAACACACAAGAAATCAATGGATATTCATGTAAAATATCTAATACTCAAATTTACAACTGAACACATAGCATTAATTTAAAGATAAAGGATTTATGATTATGTACAACAAGGTTCAGTTAAATGTTATTGGATTCGTCAATGAAGGCATATTAAATTGATCATGAAAGATCATATTGTTCGTTAGATTTTCACTGGCCAGTGAAAGATATGTGAGCTCGTAGTTACGTTCATGTAGCGTTCACCAATGCTCAGTTGGCGAACAGCGTCCCAGGCAGTTGGAAGATGCAGGAGGCATCGACGGTGTATGGATCTATCAATAGTATTTAAAGTTTATATGATCACACTGTGTCCATGATCACAATAAAATCATATTCACGACAGTTCCAGATGATCGCATCACATGGTTGAAGGAAATGTATACCTCGCGCACAACACGCTTCACAAAATGTTCATGACGGACGCAGTTATGGCCCGCTGTTGACTCGACGAAGTCTGAAGAGACAGTGATGATTGAGCTAATGAAGCTACGGGGCCTTCCTTCCTAATTCGATGGAACACACTTTAGCGCAAATACATTATTATTGAATTGTTCATGCGCAAATTAAAGAATTTGATACAAATTAAAGAATTGATTCTATGTTACATTAAAATTAGAAAATTCCCATTCAGAATTTATGTGACTATTCTCCATGTAATAGGTAATTATGTATATTTTATCATCATGAAATGTCTGGGCGAGAATAGAGCTCTCCAGTGGCAGATTGACGTACTTACGCCTTTTAGATCTATCGATAATATTAGATAATATTATTAGCTTCTGGTGGAAATGCACCAACTGTATCATTTGCTCTCCAGCATTCATATATTCCATCATCGGTAATTTGTCGCTTGTGTCAATATGTTTTGAAATCTCCATGGTATGTTAAAATCTCCGTTGTATGTGTTGTTGGTCGAAACCATTTTCGGTTGCTGATGCTGTAATGCACATTTGTATGAACCGGTATGTATGTCGTCCTTACAATGCCTTCTGTCACCTTATGTTCCACCAGTCTGTCAATTCCCAACTAATTTTCCCCTTCCATCCTTTTTCTCCGCACTTTATGAATTTCTCTCCTATGTAAACTTTTCCCTTTTTGCGTGCACTGTATCTTAAGTAGACCTAACAGTGCCTTCGTCGATACGCTTTTATAAGCTTCACTCCAATGTACGATGCACTGTCTTGGAGGCTACTTAACCGCCGATCTATATGCTCCAACTTATCCACGCTGTGCTGCAGTATATTATCTGTGGTAGTTCAGCTTAACGAGGGAGCACTACTAACTGTGGAATTGAAAAAGTGTGCTTATTTACACCAACTCTCATCAATCCATAGATTGTTTTTTATCTTACTTGCCATGTTCTCGGTGTAATTAGTGAACGTCATTTTCTCATCAATCACACCCAAATATTTTATTATCTGCTCTATTTGAGGTGCCAAGTTGGGAAACGTATAGCAGGATTTCGCCACCTTTCCATCGCTGGGGCATTCCGAATACAATTCCTTCCGATTTCGTTTGAGAAATTGTTAGTCGTTGTGCTGTACATATTTCTTCAAAATACTTTAGCACACGCGCACTTTCTGCCTCCAATTCCACTCCACAAGTAGTGCTATATCATCAGCGTAGTCTATAACAGTTATTTTCTCCTGCTTCAGTTTTTCTAACACCTCATCTATAACTACATTCCAAAGAATAGGGCCAATGTGACTACCCTGGGGACACCCTTGTACTGTTTTATCTATTAATTGTTCATTTCCTATTTTGAGTTGAACATGTCTTTCTTCGAAATATGATTTGACTAACTGTAAGAAGTGTATGTAGGTTCTCTTTCGTCTTAGCTGTTCTATGATAAAGTCCCATTGTGCACTGCCATATGCTCCTTTGAAGTCAATTCAAGCTACCAGGGCATATTTCTTTGCACGTACCCTATTTGTTGGATTATCTATTCGAGGATATAAAATAATATATACTGATCATTTTCTAAAAAATAATGAAAAAATCACAGAAGTCATAAACTGTTCATGAAAAACTTTTGATTGATTTATTGAATTCAGTATTGTTGAATATATCATATGACCTTTAGATGAGCTGAACACAATATTTGTTGTGGCAGTTTTTCTGTTGCCAGCGTAGAAGTGTTTAGGTCATTTATATTCCAATATGTTAACGTTATTTCATATTTTGTTTTTAAGTTGCTTTGTTTACTATTTGTTTATTCTGATGTAATCCCTAAAAGAGGCTTGGCTATTATTAAACAGATATATTTTCTACGATATCACTCAATTTTCTGGAATAACTAAAGGTAGCGAAAATTTTTAATATTTAGATGAACGAAGAACGACCGTTCACCAAAAGGAACGATTGAGGTGAATGATTCACTAAGAGAATTCGTTCTTTTGGAATCGTTCGTTCACGAACGTCACATCTCTAATCACATTTGGTTGCACGTGGTGGTCGTGGCGTTGGCGTCGGCGGCGGGGGGTGTGAATTACGTTGATTAAGTTGAAGGAAGAAACGACGTCGTTGTGTTAGAAGTTTCTTAACTTTGGAATTGTTATACGCCTTACCAGGACTGTTAGAGGTAATTATTATAACCATTTTAAATATAACTATTGAGATTCGGCTAATTGACCATGATACTATTGTTTTAATTTTTCGTATTGCCTGCAGACTTAATGAATAACTTACCCGACACGTCTACTTCATTAGTTAGTAATGTAATCACTATATATATTTATAGCTTCTACAAGATATAGAGGGAATATTTTATGTTCAGAAGAACCCTTCATATACCCTTCAGTTGTAGAACTCTGTCTTTTCATGTCTGCTAGTAATGATCGAATGTGATTTTTACAGGGAGAAAATAAGTTCATAAAGCTTCACGCATATCGTGATCCATGGGTCGACTATTGATGTTTAAAACATGAAAGGAAGACTTAGTGTCTTCGTAGCATAATTCAGTTAGACTTATTCTGACAATGAAGTGTGTGAAAGCATTAATTTTAGATGAATAAAATATAATTTGTGGATAATTAGAAGTACTCTCTAAAGAGAAAGAGAAATACAATGATGTGATGAAAGTATTAAAACACCTATCATGATTTTTTTATTCTATATCACCCATAGAACTAGTGTTTCTGTAGTAAACAACCATATCAGAGAAACTATTAATCACATTGGTTCAAGAATTTGCAGAAATAACATGAGATTCCTTTAAACTTAAGGTCTAAAAAAAGAAGCCTGTAATTTCCCAATTTGTGTAAAAAACAACAGATAATGTATTTTTTTTTGTAAAATGCTCTTAGGCATGTATTGATGTTGTTGTGACTAATAAACTGTATATGTTACAGTGTATGAATGCTGGTTGAAGCATGCCTGTTCACTCCTTGTACATGCTTTCAAGCTGGACTCGAAAACATCCCTGGATTCCTACATAGGGTGACTGATACAGAATCCTTTGAGCTCAGTGCATTGAGCATAACATGAGCTGGACTTCATTCTTGATTTTCTTCTGCTTTTCTTCAGTTGTCCATGACGTATATATTCATCCCCTATGTATAGGAACTTCTTAGTAATTTCAAATATCTCAAGGTAATAGCCCTGTTTTTTGTTGTGTTGTTTTGTTTTTAATTGTGTTGTTGCGGATCCCTTCATCGTCTTTAAATCATTTTATCTGCTACTCTTTTGAGTATTAATTTAGTGTTGAACTTTAATTTAACTGAAATTCTGGGTTTGTCGAAGTTGTGCTACTTGTATTCTGAGTTATCTATTCTGATTTTTGTTGGTGTTATTAGTGTCAGTCATTGAAAAATGGTTTATTTACAGGCAGACAATGTTGAGGTGTAATGAATTGCTGGCTTTGATGGAACTAAGTGAGCTAAATGGAGTATGCTGCTGTCAGCTTTTCCATCATGAGCTTAACAAGAAATGTATCTACAGTTGCCTTTGAATGGATAGAGGATGAGGAGTTCTCCTTCACAAATCTCAGAGGTAATTTGAATATTGTTTTCAGTTCACATAGATAATGAAATGGAGGATAGATATTATTTAATCTAGCTATTGGGATGAGTTTTTCTTTTATCATATGGGGGAGACTGGATTCCACCTTGCTATCAATTATAATTGAAAAGAGAGTGTTTTGTATATAATTTTCAGCACTTTTGATTAAATAATTAATTTACTACCAAATAGCTGTTACAAACTACATATGACCTTGTGGAGTGCTAATTGATTCTCTAGAAGGAAGTGAGGGACTGTCTCATCAATTACAATCAAAATGTTATAAGGAAAACTGGATGAAAAACCTGTGCCAGGATGGCACAAGAATTTGGGAATATATAATAGTAATCTTATTTAAAAGGCTGTGTACATTGCATGCCAAGATGAAGCACTGAATGAAGATTTCAAAGATTATAATTTGCAATGTAATTTCACTAACACAAATTACAAATTTTACTCTTAGTAACACTACTGAAGCTCCTAATATATACATTGAACTTGATACTGTAAAAAGACAATTTCAAGTTATTCAGTTTTTAGCAGTAATACTTGATAAAAACTTAATAAGGTGGGAGCAGCACATTTACAATTTTTTCAAAAAGATTAACTAACAAGTTTATTTATAAGTTAAAGAATTTCTGTTGTAAGGAACTATAAGATATAGTCTATAATTGTGTGGTCCAATCATACTTGTCCTATAGGATTGAATATACAGGAAGACTTTCAAAACTACAAAATAAATATGTGGGAATCATTTTTGGGCTCAACTATGTATAATCGTATAGAAAAAACTTTCCGAAAACAAATTCAATGTGTACTCTTTATATTTATATAATAATTATATTTATTATAAACAGGCCAGGAAATACACTTAGAAGTAGAGATATACTCTATTGCAGCACAATATGACAGAAAGACTTGCATGTAGATAAACAATCTATTAGGAAAGATCAGGATGTTTGTGGCCTTGTTTTCTGTTATAAACTACCGGTCAAAATAGGAAGCTTAGAGAGGGTTAAATTAAAAATAGTTCTGAGTGAATGTTAGGCAAATTAAAGTGTTGTATGGTACATACGAATACCTGGTGGAGAACACATGGCCATAGTAATCTTAGAATGTTCAATGTACTTTGTAACCGTATTAATTTTTAAAAGATTATATAATATGGATTATATAAAATCGACAATTCTTGAAATTTTTAAAATTGTGTCTTGAAGCATTAAATTAATTATTACAGATATTAACTGAAAAATTATATAATTGTACTAAATATAAATAGAACTTGAATATAAGACTTCTTTTTTGACCACATAGGATCACTTTAGTCAGTCCATTATTCAGTCATCTTTGAAGGCTCTGTTTGGGCCTTGTGGTCCTCCCAATACTTTTTCATATGCTCTGATCTTCGAGATATTTCTTGTGTTGAAAATATTCAGTTTGTTTCTTGTGAGTGTGAAGTGGATATTCTTGATTTTGTTTTTTAATTTATTCTAATCTGTGGTGTCTTCTGGTGTAAGGTCAATTTCCTTCAAATCCTCTCTGATTTCTCTATTTCTCTGATTTTGACTTCAGATTGTACAGTACCGTTGTTTCAGAAGTCTTGAATCCTGCATTCTCAAGAATCTTAGTCTCCTCTTACGCATGGTATCAGTAATGGGTTCCAATTCTTTGTACACGACTTTGTTGGGCAATGTCCACCACAGTCCGTCTTTCTGATAATTTTTGTTGATGCAGGTTCTTCCAATTCTTCTTTCGATTTTGTGTAATTGATCAGTTTTTGATTGTCTGTTCAGATGGAAAGGTTTTTCTGCAGTATAAGTGGCTTCCAGTTTTATAACTGTATTGTAATGTTTAATTTTTGCATTTATGGATAGGCATTTTTTTCTGTAGATGTCCCATGTTAATTTTTGTGCTTTAGCTAGTTTGTTTGTTCTTATTTGGACTGAGGGTTTTTCATTTAGCTTATTTGTTATTATCTCTCCGAGGTATTTGAATTGGGTTACAATTTTGACTCTTATTACCATCTATGTTTATTTCTTTTAATGATGTTGGTTTTTGGGGCATAATTTTAGTTTTTTCAAATGATATTTTGAGGCAATTTTATTTGCAATGTTTTGAAGTTCTGATATGTGTTTTTGCTTCATCAATGTCATTTGCTAGTAATGCCAAATCATCAGCAAAACCAAAGCAATTTGTTTTTATTTCTCTACCTATTTTAATTTGTGTGTGTGTGGGGGGGGCATTTCTTAAACCATTCCCTCATTACTATTTCCAGAGCACAATTGAACAGTAGTGGTGAGAGTCCATCACCCTGGCGTAGTCCTGTTTTGATATCAAATGGTTTCGATAATTCACCCCTGAACTTTACTTTTGATTTGGTGTTTGTGAGGGTCAGTTTTATCTTGTTTATTAATTTGGGGTGCAGTCCAAGGTGTCGTAAAATGTTTAGCAGAGACTCCCTGTTGATACAGTCATAGGCTTTTTTTAAGCCTATAAATGTTATCACCATATCTCTGTTCCTCTTCCTGTTGTAGTCCATTATCAGCTTGAGACTCATGATCTGATCAGGACAGCTCCTCCAGGGTCTGAAATCTCCCTGGTATTCTCCTAGTTCTTTCTCTGTTGCAACCTGTTTCTGTTAAGGATGATTCGTGAAAGAATTTTATGTTATACCTAGGAGTGAGATTCCCCTGTAGTTGTTAGGGTCTGTTTTGTCTGCCTTTTTATGGAGTGGGTGGATGATGGCTGTTGTCTATTGTTCTGGTAGTTTTTCTTTAATCCAGATGTTGACAAGCTGTTGATGAAGGGTGATTTTTGCTGATCTTCCTGCATATTTTGAGGGTTCTACAAAGGTCTGATCCTCTCCCGACTCTTTGTAATTTTTCATCTCGTCCAGTGCTTGATAAACTTTTTATTGTGGGGGGATTGATGTTTTCTGGTGGTGTTTTTATTGGGGTGTTGATGTCCAAGTTAAGGAGTTCTGTCAGTTCCTTGCAATTCAGGAGTTCCTTAAAGTATTTAGCCAGGATTTTTGCATTGTCTTCATTGTTATGGGCCAGGTTACCATTTTCATCTTTCATTAGTAGGGTTGGGGCTTCATATTTTTGGAGTTGCTTTTTAAAGATTTTGTAATAATCTCTCGATTGTGTTCTGTTGAATTTCTTCTATTAATTTCAATGTATCCTTATGGTAACAAGATCATTCAACCTACTATAAGTCTTAATTATAGACAATCAATCAACTTACAGAATTACTCCTTTCTAAATCTTCATTTAATAAAGATGTTCTCTTTCATTAAATACAGTTGATTACAGGTTCGCCTACGTTCCGAGGTTTATTGACCTCATCATCAGTGTTATTTAAGAATACATAAAAGCACACACTGTAACAGGCTCAAATCGATAATACATACATAATAACCCTACATCAATTAACAACACTTCCTTTAGACTCAACATATTCACAATATAACTATAGTGTTTCAATATTCTATAACATTCACACAATTAATCTACATTATTTACAGAACATACAATTCATTAAAACATACTTTGTTATTAGTACATTTTTTTAAAAATGGGACTTTAGGGCTCGTCAACATCGAGGTCATTAGAGCCCAATTATTAGTACAGAGATGTATTACAGAGATACATATAGCAGGTTGAATGATCTTGTTAAAATAGAATAAGACAATTGAAATCTAAATATTGTATCCTTATGGTGTTGTCTTTTTATTCTCCTCAAGGTTTGGGTGGTTTCTTTTCTTTGTTTAATTAGATTTTGGAAGGATATTTCTGATTTTTGAGACTGATGTAATAGCCATGCTTGGTGTCTTTTCGCCACTGTTTCATCACATTCATTGTTCCACCACTGATGCTTTTTATTGGGTTTCATTGGGGCCAATTCTTCTGCGATTTGTTTAACTAGGTGTTGACTAGGTCTTCAAGTTAATCTGTAATTTTTATTTTTTCGGTGGCTTTTTGGTAATTTTCATTATTGATTGGCTGGGTAGGGTCCATTTTTATTTTAGGTTTAGGGGTTTGGTTTTGTTGTTTCTTTTGAGGAGTTAGTTTAATTTTAATTTTTGCTACGTAGTAATCCGAACCAGAGAAGTCATCAGACAATTACAGACTCAGCAACTGCAGACTATTTTGTGTTAGATTGAAAATCTGCAATGCCTGCACATTTTTGGCGAGTGATGATTGAATTTCTACAGTAAAACTAAGACACTTGAATTAAAAAAATACATGGAAAACTTAAACTATGTTAAATTTTGGGGGGAAAACTACCTACCTCAATGTTGATGTTTTCTTGAATGATCTGCATATTTTGTGTTGTTAAATTTTGCCATTTCAATTGGCATAATTTTGTCGTGGTTAGGCTAGTTACCAACCTATGCTCTGCTAATTTTGAGTATCATATGTTTTAACAAAGCATTAAATTACAAATACTGTCTGTTAGTTTTTGTCTCTTTACAATCATATTTCATTATCACAATTTTCAAACCATTAATTTACTTTTTATCACAATTTTTGAAATCTAAACCTCTACAGATTAAAAAGTGGGTTAGTTTGTTGATGTTTAACACTGCCCATGGGATACATTTTGTTAGTCTGAAGGAGGAGAGTTCAGTCTGAATTGAAAGGAAGGAACTCTCCTTAACTTGGTGTTCTTTTATTCATGTTTAATTTTGTTTAATTTATATACAACTAGCAGAGCCAAGCACTCAACTCAAGTGCCACTTCTTTATTTGTATTGTTATTTTAAATCTAAAAGTCGTCTATCAATATAATTTTTTGAAATCAACAAATCAACATTGAAAATAAAACACTATTTGACTGGGAAAAACTATGTCCGAACAATTTTTATTATGTCATTATGACCTTGTAAATTGTTCATTTGGTTTTCATTTCATTGACTGTCTTTGCTTGCTGGTGAGTCCTGAAACTCCCATTTCAGACATTGCCTCACCTCTAAGTTTGGATAACTCCCAGACAGTGTAATTATTCACAATACAATGCTTTTCTTATTGGGCAATATCTATTTTTAAGGTGGTTTAAAGTGCTTGGTAAATAAAGTTGTAATTGTATGCACCTGTGAATCAGGGCTACACAGTGAACTAATTTTTATTACAGATTGAGTGCATGAAGCACTCGAAAAGTGTCTAACGATGTGCTTGTGAGTTTATTATAATGATATTCTATTAATGAGTTCTTTTAAATGATATATTATTAATGTTTTTTAGAACATTATCTGGAACATTCTGGCTTCAAGTTTCTACTTTAGAAGATGGCACTATACATCACTGTTCTTTGGTATGTACTGCTCACATTCTTCATCATTGAAGACTGCTCACTTGTGGTTGTTGGGCCTTTTCTTGACCGAGAAGAAAGAAATTGACATGAATTCCTTGGTAATCGTGAGTGAAGATAATTTGTCAGTAGTAATATTTTCGAGACTGGTTTGAAGGTGGTTTTTGCTGTAACTTTGCAATGCTGTTGCTGTATTATAAAGTGTGAGAAATTAGGCTACAATCCTGTTGATTTCCAGATTAAGTTGGCATTTAACAAATTGCTTACATATAAGGAGAATCAAAAGTAAGAATTAAGTGTTTAATTCCTACTTTTGATTTTACCTTGCATTAATTGTAGTCAATGTGAGTTTTACTCTTTTTCAACACAACCCCTGTAATATATGATGCTGGTATTTGAAAAATCACTGAAAAGTTTATACTTGTTCCAAGAAATATATTGAAGATGAGTATGTTGCACGGTCATGCTAATTTGAAGGTAATTTTGTTGGTTCTTGAAGATGTAGCCTTCAAAAACCTCAAGGTTTTGAGGAGTCCAGGGAACTCATCCTTAGGGATATTAGCACATTTACGGACAAAATATGATTTATTCCATTCATCCAATACTTTTGACTGGGTAAAACGAAGCCACATTTTTACCAGGTTGGAGCGAATATTTTGTTGGAAATGCAATGACATAATCTGGATATTTTTTGACAGTTTGTTAAACTTCCAAACTTATTTTGATGACAAATTATCCCCGATTATTTCTTTGATATCGTTCTGCATCTCAAATTAGTGACATGAGTGATCGAAACCAATATTCATAGACTTGATTAAAACAGCCTGATTTTGTTTGGTGGAAAAGGGTACCAACTAGTCCATTTTCGGTCCAAGTTGACCTCATTTTTTGGCTTTTAATTTATGTGCAATGATCCAAATCTCCTTCAGCTTTCCGTATTATGTTAAGGCAAGCTTTGGATGAGTTGAGTATTTGCTCTTGGTTTTCTAATACATCTTTTTACAAAGGAATTTTTTTTTCCTGATTTAATTAGTTAGTAATGGGGATACAGGAGAGGGAGAGGAGGGCGCTTCAATTGTTGTTTCTTCTAGGTTGTCCTCCTCTTCCGCTCCTGCATCCTCATTTTCTTCGTGCCCCAGGGCTTCTTCTGCGATGGTTGGCAGCCCTGGAGCACGGCTGGTGGCAGCTCCCCTCCCACGCCGCAGGAACTCCGGATCTACAAGGCCCATGTCCCCGATGTGCTTGTTAAAGATAGATCTGGATGCGTTTAGCACATCGAGGACCATCTTCTCCGACAGGGCCTTGCGACGCCGCTTGTTGTTGCAAATCTTCTTTAGTGCGGCGTCATTCTCCGGAGTCCACTCGCCCAGCGAGCCGATGATGACGGGGACCACTTCGGCCTGGAGGTATCCCAGACCTAGGAAGTGCGCGCGGAGTA
>NNCF01130098.1:350-43014 GCA_002313205.1 Laupala kohalensis | reverse complement strand
GTATACCTCTTGGTTTTCAATTTGTTCATCCCCACATTTCACAACACATGTATGTAGTTTACTGCTGTTCACACAAAATTCACTATAAGTACCTGACTTCTTCCCATGCAAAATAAATCCAGGCCGGACTTCCTTACACAATTCATTCATATAACTTTTTCTATACACATAAATAGAAAAAATACCCTATTAAGATTAAAAAAATTAGTTTAACTGTTTAAACTACTGTTGTTATTTTATACTTGGTAATTTACAATATATTTTACCCTAGTATATACATAGACATTAAAGTACTCAATGTTGTCTTTTTACCGCCGTGTAAGTTCACTCTCTTCCAACGGGTACCGACTCAAGAAGTCAGCGTTTCCATGCTTTAACCCCGCCCTATGTTGTACTGAAAAATTTAACTCCTGCAAGAGCAATGCCCAACGATGGACTCTAGCGTTCCCTGTTGCCGTTTCTTTCAGCCACGTCAATGGGTTATGATCAGTTTGAATCACGAAGGGTTGCGCATTATCTAAATAGCAACGGAGTTTCTTCACTCCATGTACTATCGCTAACATTTCTTTTTCTGTAGTACAGTACGATTTCTCTGCCGCACTAAACTTTTTACTCAAAAATAAAATTGGATGTTCTTCTCCTTGTTCATTGTTTTGTGCTAAACATACCCCTACCCCTTCTCCTGAAGCATCACATTGTAAGATGAAGGGTTTCTCAAAGTCCGGAGCATACACTACAGGCTTCGATGAAAAAAATCATTTTTATTTTTTTCAGGACTTCACATCGCGTAGTCCAGATAATGGGCCCCTGTTTAGGTTTTCCTTTCAACAGGTCCGTTAATGGACTTACTAGCTGTGCAAAATTTCCAATATACCGCCTATAATAATTTATAAAGCCAATTAAGGCTCGCACTCCCTTTTTGTTAGTCGGACGACACAGTTCCTTAATAACTTTGATTTTTGCTTCCGCCGGTTGTAATTTTCCCCTTCCTACATTATGCCCCAAATAATCTATGTCCTTTACCAAAATGACATTTAGTTGGCTTTAAATGTAGCCCTGCGTTGCGAATATTTTGTAGAATTTCGCGAACTTGCACGATATGTTCCTCCCATGAATTTGAAAATACCGCCACATCGTCAAGATATGGTACCGCGAAAGTTTCACATCCTTTCAAAAGTTGTGCCATGAATTTGCTGTAAAAGAACGGCGCGTTGCGGAGACCGAAAACTAGTCGCAACGGCTTATATACGCCTTGTGACGTCACGAACGCCGCGTAATTTTGCGCCTCTGGTGTCATACCACTTTGGTGATATCCCCTGGATTGATCTAATAAAGTGATATATCGTGCTTTAGCTACGGTTTCAATTCTTTCTTCCAAGTTAGGAATGGGAAAAAACTGCTCCTGGGTTACTTTATTTAATTTTCTATAGTCAATGCAGAGTCGAGGCTCTTTACCTGGCGCTTCAACTAAAATGACTGGTGAAGTGAATTCAGACTCCCCTTCTTCAATTATACCCTGATCGAGCATTTTCTGTATTTCCCGTTGTACTATGGTATTTTGTCGTGGAGACATTTTGTATGGTCTGAGGCGAATGGGAGTTTTATCTTTCAACTTAATGTCGTGCGTCATCTCGACACAGAACCCTGGCCGTAACGAAAACACGTCTCGAAACTCAGCTATCACGCTCTCTAATTCCTGATGTTGAGCTCCGGTGAGCTCTGAATCGCTCCTAAGTCGATTTACCATTTCCTTTATCGCAGTGTCGTCGTCGTCTTTGGTAACTCTGGCGATGAGTGGAGGATTTGTCTCATCTCCTTCTTCTACGAGATTTACGATTTCTGCGCGCGTCAAATATTTTTTTAACATATTGACATGGTACACTTGACTTCGTTCAGTTAGTCCAGGAACTCTTACAAGATAATTAGTCTCCGATATCTTTTTCAAAATTTCTCCCGGCCCTAACCATTTAGCAGTGAATTTCTCTCTCTTCATATTCATAATTAAAACTAAATCTCCGACTTTAAATTCGCGGATTCGCGTGTTTTTGTCGTACCACGCTTTGCGTTTCTGGCTTTGCTCGGTCGCGCTATCTACTGCCAATTCAGAGCACTTTCTTAACCTATTCTGAAGGTTGAACACATACTCCAGTACGGATATTAATTTGGGATCCTCATCAGCAAAAATTTTTTCATAAAGTAAAGTTTCTGGTGTACGTAGATGTTTTCCAAAAACCATCTCTGTGGGTGCAAAACCAGTACTTTCATTAACTACATTTCTAATAGTGAATAACGCTAATGGTAAGTATTCCTCCCATCTTTCTACTGCGTGGTTGCAAGCAGCAGACAACATACGTTTTAGGGTGCGATGGAAACGTTCTACTTTGTTTGATTGAGGATGATACGGACTCGAATGTTGAAACTTTACCCCAAATTTTCCCAAAAATATTGTAGTCAGATTACTTGTAAAATTTCTTCCTTGGTCACTCTGTACAATTTTAGGAAACCCAATTCGACAAAAAATTTCCAAAAGAGCTTTTACGACATTTTCAGATGTCATGTCTGGTATGGGTATTGCATCCGGGTACCGCGATGCTTCACAGATTGCCGTTAACAAATACCGATTTCACTTATCGGTAATGGTCCCACAATATCTATATTTACTTTAGATAATACTTCCTCAATCTGAGGTACTATTTTAAGCGGCGCTTTTGTAGCGTCGGTCCCATGCCCTATGCGTTGACACGTATCACAAGATCGCACATAGTTTTCCACATCTGCGTAGCAGTTTGGTCACATAAAATACCTACAAATACGGTCTTTGGTTTTAGTAACCCCCAAGTGACAAGATATATTTACATGACTATTTTCTAAAATTAACATTCTGTATTTTTCAGGAATTACAATCAAACTGCGATCTACCCCTAATTTATCGGTTCTCTTCCTTACCAGTAAGCCTGATTTCTCTAACTTAAATTTTCCCGTTTTAGGCAGTTTCACCCAGATTTTCTTGAGAGAAGAGCAATTCTTTTGTTCTTTTACAAAATCTTTCACTGGAATTTTTATTAATTCTGTTAATGGGTTTTCTGTCTCTCCCAGAATAAATGTTTCGTTTTCCTCCCCGCCCTCTTGAATATCGTCCGCTACCTCTACCCTTGGGTCTGAGCCGACATTCTCTAGCGGTTCGGTGACTTGCGCCTGGCTTCGCGTAATAACCGCCTGAATTTCTTTCACTGGTCCTATCCTTTCTTTCAGGTTTCCAGCCATTTTACCTGCCGTAGCATTTCCCAGAATATAATGCCCGAGATCGTCCTTTTGGACAACTACCGCTGCTTGAGTGGCGACCTGTACGTTTTTCCCCTTTTCGTCTCGTAAGTTTAATAATACATTCGCGAGTGGAAGACAGTGTTGCTCAAAGTCAAGTGGTTGTTGAACCCAGATCACCTCCCCGGTGTACATTTCTTTGGAAATAAATTTACTTCCCACGAGGTCCACGGATGCTCCTGAATCTCTCCAGATCTTGGTTTTCAAACCATTCACTTCTCCTACCTGAATAAATGGATTAATTTCTCCCTCCTGATCTGAGTTTATAAATTGAAGCGGTTTCACAGAAATGTTTTCCGCTCTCTTAGGGCATTGGTTTCTTAAGTGATCTGTGGCATTGCACGCGTAACACCGTCTAACGAATTTTTTTTCAAAAACGTTCGTTTGATCCAACTTGGATTTCTCGTTCGTATTTTCAGTTTTTCTTTCTGAAAAATTTCTCCTATCTTTACTTTGAACAAAGTTAGTTGAATTTTTGCCTCCGGAGATAAATGAAGTTTTCTTACCGTCCGTCATTGCTAATTCATAATCATCTAACAGTTTAGATAACTCTTGAGGAGTCACGATATTAGCCCATTTATCAATAAAATGTTCCTTCATGTGAACAGGTACTCGTCTTTTCATTTGATCCACGACCATGAGATTTTTCAACTCGTCAAACTCAGAAATCTTTAAGCCCTCTACCCATTCAGAAAAATATGTTTTCATTCGGTAAGCCAAGTCTTCCCATCTCTCTTCAACTTTATTGTTTTCCCGAGAAAACATAATACGAAACTTTTCTGGACTTAATTTAAATTTGGCAAGCAATACATTTTTTACTTCCTCGTGGACGTTTGAAGTAGTTTCCCTGGCGATATATTGTGCCATATCTACCGGTAACAAACTAAGTAAATGAGTCACCCATTGTTCATTTCCTACGTTAAGCTGTGTCGCTTGACTTTCAAACAACGTCAAATAAAGTATTAAATCACCTTCCTTAGCATTGTATTTTCCCACAATGCGATGTAGGTCGATTTTAATATCCGAATTATAAGCTGAAAATTGACTAGAAGAACCCCGGGAACTATTTGTAATTCGTAGTTTTTCTAACTCGAATTCATACGCTCGCTGCTCGCGTTCTGTTTCTGCTTCGGCTTCCCTCTGCTCGCGTATTGCTTCCATTCCCGTTTTAACATCGTCTTCGTTATATCTCGTACTTTTCAAAATTAATTCTTTTAGGTCCCATTTTGACATACTGTTTTCGGTTGCTTCCCCCATATCCACTGCCATAGACAGAAGGTCTTCTCTACGGTATTTCATGAGAAACGACATTTTGCAAAATATTTCTTTAATGATATTTTTAACAAATCTAAAAACAACACCTTACAAAGAAACACAGACCGCAAAAGACAACACAAAGTACCTATACTATTCTCTTGGTACCCAATACACAAAAAACTATACACTTGTTCTTTTACAGAATTAATACGCCCTAACTATACACTATCAACACGTCTGCCTGGGTTTATTTGTATGCAAAGAAGTAAGGTACTCACCACACGAAGTCTTCGTTCGCTGCCCTTCCTTCTCGATACTCCACTGCCCGACGTAGGGGACGACATCTTCGACTCCCTTGATGTATAGCGGCCACAGGATGTGCTANCCACCGGATGTGCTCCAGCGTCCAGATCCTGCTTCCACCAGTTCCGTGTATAGCGGCTTCCACCAGTCTTTGTACGAAGTTGTACAAATTCTGCAACTACCAGTTTTGTACGGGTTCGTACAAAATTCTGCTACCACCAGTTCCTTCGAACGCTCAGGTTATCGAATACCAACCGCTGGTACCACCAAACTGTGACACCGGATGTTGCCATATACTGTGACATCCACCCTTGCCACTTAACTGTGACAATCTACCGTTGCCACTTAAATATTTACTATGACGTAGTCGCTAGTGCACCTACCACGTCACTAGTAAGGGATTCGTTCTCGCTGCCACCAATCCAGTTTTCCGGATAAATAAACACAGAGTGAATAATTTAACACATTTAATAAAATTAATCTACCTCTGTATCTACAATTTTAACATTTACAATTTATACAAATAGTAAAAAACAGTGACCCGCAACTACCTGCGAGGTACAATTCTCCAGATCACATCTCAGTGATCTGTGGACTCAACTCTGAATATATCAGACGTCTCAGACGCCGTCTCTTCCAACACCTGTCTTTTATTGTCTTCATTCTGTCACGTGACTTGAGCAACTCCCTTTCTCCGGGAATCCTGCTGTCGTCATCTGCTGGCCCACCCTCCGACCAACCGCAGGGGGTGGTAAACCCACTGCCCTTCACTAGGCAGCGTACTTTCCCCTGGTGAATAACGGCTCTGACCAGAAGGGTTAGTTTTCCAGGAAGTAATTTAAATGCGTGTTTCGCCGACGTCACATCCAACATATATCATTTTGCGGATACATTATAAAAAGCAGTAAACTTAATTCTTCTGTACAGCAGTCAAAAATTATTCACAAACACTAATAAAAGTGTGTAGCATTATCCTTGATGTTGAATCACGTCATATAAACCAACAAAATAATCGGGGACCAAGCGTAAAATAAACTCTTCATAACAGTTGCTTGAAGTACCCTCCAATTTGAATACACACGTTGCAACGCTTCATAATGGGAACAGCAATTTTTCTGAAATGAAAAGTTTCCCTGATTTTATCAAAGGCTAAAATTATCTTTCCAAAAAGCTCCTGTACTGGAGGCGCGTACACAATTTTCCACACATAAAAATCCAATGTGGTAAGTTCTGGAGAACGAGCAGGCGAAGGAATCTGACCACCTCGGTTAATCCAGCTAAGAGGAAATCACACGTTTAAAAGCTGACATAGTCCAAGAGGAAAATGCGGCGGTGCACCGTCAAGTTGGTACCACTTTCTCTGACGAACCGCTAGAGGAATCTCTTCTAAATAATGTGGCAGGACGTTTTCGAAAAAAGCTAAAGAAGTCTGCCCATCTAAACGGGGAGGAAAGAGGACAGGTTTCAACAATGTCACCTACCTACGATACCAGCCCAAATGTTAACGCTGAATTTTTGTAGGTGTGAATTGACATAAGTGCCATGCGGATGAATGTTTCACCAAATGTGACTATTCCGACTGTTTAAAGGCCCTTCTCTGCTAAAGCATGCCTCGCCTGTCCACAACACCACCCCTGAGAAGTCAAGGTTTTGGATACATTGGTTTATGTACTACAGGGAATATTGATCCCGAAAGGGAAAATCAACTTTTCTTAGATCTTGCTCTTTTTGGAGGTGGTACGGAAACAAGTTTTCTTTATGCGAGGCATGTAAAACTAGTGTGCGAAGCCTGTCGAAAAGAAATACAATTTTACGATTTTTTCATGCTAGTTATTTGATAGTAAAAATACAAGGGTGATATGAAAAGTTCTCGGCCTGATAGTGAAAACGACAATTTATGCTTTCAAGTAATTATTTTTCAACGTAATCTCCTCTAATATCAATATATTTCATCCAGCTATGTTCTAATGCCACTATCCCCTCTCTGTAGTGTTCCTCTGGAAGTGCTGCAAAGTACCCATATACGAGGTCTGTCCCAAAAGTATCCGACCTTCCTTCATATTTCCCCGCTGGTGTTATTCTGCGTCATCTGGGTGGTGGCACCCTTCGAAGTAGTCCCCATTTGATTGAAGAATACGCAGCCAACGGCATTTCCACTTTTGGAAGCAGCCGTGAAACTCCATTTTTGATAAAGCCTTTAGAGCGTTCATCGTATTATTTCGACTGTTTATTTGTCGTCGAATCTGTGTCCTATGAGAGGCATTTTTAATCTTGGGAACAGCCAAAAGTCGCAGGGAGCTACATCAGGACTGTACGGAGGATGACGGAGCTGTGCGACTTTGTGCTTTGTCAAATATTGCTGTACGAGATTCAATGCATGCGGTTGCGCGTTATCGTGATGAAGAAGCTAGTCAAAGATGAGGCAGTTTTCTTCTAAATGCGTCACGCAATCTTTTCATAACTTCAATATACTAATCTTTGTTGATCGTCTGACCTCTAGGAGCATATTCGTGGTGTACAACACCCTTATAATAAAAAATAATCAGCAACGACGTGACATTGCTCCGACTTTGGCGTCCTTTTTTCGGACGGCGTGGCTCTGACGACAGCTTCCACTGCGAAGAATCGTTTTGTTTCGGGATCATAACCATAAACCCACGATTCATCACCAGTTATAATCGATTTAAACAGATTTTCATCATTATTGCCCATTTCTAAATTGTCCCGAGCGATTTCAAGGCGAAGGTTTTTCTGCTCCACCGTTTCGGAATGAATTTCGCACGCATGCGAACCATTGGCAAATTTTCAGTTAAAATATTCCAAATACTAGTTTTAGATATTCCAAGATCACATTCTCTTCTCGCACAGTCAATCAACGATCTTCGTTGATCGCACACGTTCGATATTATCCTGTGTTGTGGTCGAAGACCACCCAGATGCCGTGTGCGGCCATCTTTGAACCGCTTATACCACTTTTATTTGTTTTGCTCATACACTCGTCTCCAAATGCCGTCTTCATCAATTCGATGGTCTTCGCATAACTCTTTTCGAGTTTTATGCAAAATTTGATGCAAATTCGTTGCTCCGATCTTTCCGTCATTTTTGACTATAGCAAAATGCTACGAACGTCAAAAACACTTTGTAAATAAATGCACGCTGCACGTGAACTAAGGCGTCCCGACGATAACTGCGGCATCTAGGGAATTGGTAAAGCTTTGCAGTTGATACTCGTACCCGGCTGAGGGAGCTAAGATTGTCAGGCGCGAAGATATGAAACAAGTTCGGATCCTTTTGGAACAGACCTCGTATATAAGCAATGGCTTGATTGGACGGAGAGCGCCGACCAGCGAAGAAGGACTTCAGTTTTTAGAATAGGAGGAAGTCCGAGGTAGCCAAATCTGGGGAATGGGGTGTATGTTCCAGCACTTCACAGTGCAGATCCCTCATTTTCCCCATTGCCAAGACACTTCTGTGGGCAGATGCATTGTCATTATGGAAAAGGATTTTTTTCTTCTTTAAGTCGGGTTTATTTTCACGAGTGCTTGCGTCCAGTTTGGTTAGTAGTTAAGAGTAGTATTCTCCTGTTATGGTTTTACCTTTTTCAAGATAGTCAATCAACTAAATTCTTTTCTTACGCCATGATCTTTTCCGCCGATAGCACTGTCCTTGCCTTCTTTGGAGCTGAAGAGCCGGCTTCTATTCACTGCTTAGACTGCTGTTTGGATTCGGGTGTGTAATAGTGAATCCGTGTTTCATCCATTGTAACGTATCGACGCAAAAAGTCACTTTTTTTAAAATGCGCCATGCACTTTTCGGGAAGTGTCATGCGAATTCGTTTGTGATCCGCAGTGTGTTCACGCGACTACCATCTTGCGCAAAGCTTTTTCATGTTCAATTGTTGGTGCAAGATGTAACCAACATGTTCCTTTGATATCCCTAGAGCATTACCAATTTCACGCACCTTTGTACGCCGATCTTCAAAAATCATATTATGCACTTTGTCGATGATTTCCAGTGTGGTTGTACTTGTTGGACGTCCTTCGCGAGGATCATGTTGGTCGCTTACACGGCCACGTTTTAACTCGACCGCCCATTTCTTCACGGTGGAAATTGAAGGTGAATAGTCACCGTACATATTTACAAACCGCAAACGAATTTCGGTATGTTAAACCTTCTTGTACGAAGAATTTCATCACTGCACGATACACGTTTTTTTTTCATTTTCAACACCTCGCGCACCACAACTGCTTCAAACGACTGCCTAGTCAACTGTTGCCTAGATTGACTTGCAATTTTACATGTTGTTTACTAATACGTGTACCAACGTAAGGGAAAAAATCACGCAAGGGGTGCTTCGGTCTGTGAGCGAGGCCGAATTTCTTCGTTATTCTTGTAGTCGCGTGTGAGGCCAAACTCTTGAAGTTTTCATGATACACTTTTTCAAGAGACAGTTGCATCCTTTTATTTCCACGTTGGGAAAAACTTCGTTCAACGCAGTTGTCGCAGCTTACTTGAAAACTAGCAGTTGACTTACTCTTCTAGGCTTTGTTAGAAATTGCTTCAATTTTCTTATCCATTAATTTCAGGTAATTAGTAGTATCATGTAATTCTCAGTATGGTAGGTACGCTGCAGACCATTTTTCACATGCTGCTTGTTTGCGTAGTATTCCTTATCGCGAAGCGTATCCACTTAACGCTGAAAGGATGCCCCAGGAAAGAATATTTGCTTGTCACCTGAGGAAGTTACTGTGAGTTCCACACTAATGCGCCTCATCTCCAATGTATCTTCGAGTGTCATTAAATAACTTTGCAATTAAATCTTCACTGTTTTCATGTAATGCTGTTCTTCAACTTCAATTTACCTCATGCTTGGAGTACATAATTTTCTGAGATTGTCGTAAACGTACGAATCCCTAATGCCATATTTTTTATGCGAAGTACAATATTTATGTGAAAGCATCTAATTACTTCATTGAGTCTATATTTCACTGGTGCTATTTGCACATTCAATGTCTCCGTTAAACCGAATCTCTTGTGTTTATATATTATCTTCAACACAATATACACGCTTCAGCGTGCTCATCTTGATTTGGGTTGCCATGTAAGTGGATTGTCTAGACTCTGGAGAAGCACCATGATGTCCTCTGTTTGAATCGGCGACCTGCAATCTGGGTACCGCGATCGCGGTTCCCCGTCTTTGGTGGCGCGATCGTCGCGGTAGATGAGTTATCCGGGGATGGAGAAACTATTGTTAGGATTTAGGTGTTTTTAGATGAGTATTGAAATTGAATACTCAACAAGGAGTTGTTTTATGGAAGCCGCTTTTTGGACATATCCCTGAGCATACCATGTTGCAATGTGTAGTATTCGGCCTGTAAGTAGTGAATTTGAAAAATCATTGAAGGTGATTAATCAAAGAGGCAAGCAGTAAGGGGGGTTTTGAGGAGTTTGGATGATGGTATCCAACTCCGGGGTCTTAAGTATATGGGCTATATTCCTTAGAACCGTGAGAGCTTCACAGTGACGAAGTTAGAGAAGTAGTCCATTACGACCTTGGATGCTGGAGGGGGTGAGACCGGATGAGGAGGGGGTGGCGAAAGAAGAGCAGGTGGGTGGATGAGCGTCGGCCAATGAGTGAAGGATAAAGTCCCTATGCTTAGCTTATACCAAGCTCCATTCATCTTGTATCTCTTCGTTAGCAAACGAGAAAGAGATCAGCATGGCAGCTCGATTAATGCAGAACGAACAGAAGGTGAATGAATATTATATGAATGGGTTCACAACACTCTTCCAGTATATCAGAACTACCCGGCGTTACCCGGGGTTCGAAAAGAAACTTACAACAATCATTGCTGGACATTCTGATATTAAAACACTTGTCAATAGGTCTGTAGTTTGTTTAGCTCATTTTGCCCGGCGTTACCCGGGCTCCTTGTAAAAATATTTTCAATTCATATGTTGCTTTCCATATTTTTCTTCCTCAAATTAGATTTTAACTTTATTTAAAAAATTAAATATCTGTAACAACCTAGAAAAATATACACAATTTTCAGTATTGTATGTTTTAACACAATTTAAAAATGAACTAAAAACAAAATATAACTCCAAGAAAGGAACTTGGAAGGGCGGGGTTCCTGCCTCTTCACTCAAGAACAACACACACTTTTAGTATTTCTAGACGTAGCTGCAAAAATAAAATTGGTTTTATTTTATACATAATACAATCGTCAAAATTCCTATCTACAACATTTTGCTTGCACACTGAACACTCCTCGTCGGTCCCCCTCCCCAAATAGCATATTTAAATTTACACAATTATTCATTTTGAAGTAGGTGCATTAAATAGTCCTTACTCATCATTTCTCCTACATTTACTTTACACAACTTCATAATTGCAATAAAATTCTAATTAGTTGACTTTTGGTAGTGGGAATAAATTTTCTTTCCCAAGTGTTGAACCACACGTAAATGTCTTCGTCCGTGGACGCACTGTTCGCAGCTATTTGGACTGCAAGCCACCAGTTCAGTATATTTACCTGATGAGTCATTTATATTGGCGAAAGGCTGGCTACCTCAAACCAAAACTACGGGTTCGCCTCGGGCAGACTTAAGGTACAATGACCTAAGGGTGTTGTCAGCTGGATCCCACCGAGGAATTCCCAGCTGCTAATCTCCGTCCCATTCTGTGAAGTTCCGCTCCAGACTCGTAACCCCGTCAATGTTCCCAGATTGTGCGTTCTGAATGGGGCACTTTTGAATTGAAATCGAGAACTCATTACAGAGAATTTCTCCGAAATAATTCTTCAATTTTTCAGTAACAATTGACTGACCGAGCCACTGTCCCGATCCTAGCTGTCCTGCCAAGCATCGTGAAGGAATACATCACCCATTGACTTTGAATTAAAAATTACTCAAACTCAATGAAGTTACTAAGTATTGTAAAATGAACTTAGGAAAAGAATCGCTCATTTCTCACGTCTAGCGACTTGAAGTGAAATCTCGAACGACAATCTTATAAAACGCACTCCGACGAAAAATCTCATAATACTGCTCTCTGAACGAAAATCTCATACAAATAATACTCTCCGACCGAAAATCTCAGAATAATCTTAAGTGTTCTTTTGCACATGTTTTTATATCAAAAAATTCCTACTTCTCCACAAAATTTCGAAGAATGTTCACGCCTAGTGATGGGTCATGTGACTCCACGAGCCAACGATTTCCAGCAACCTACCCGTCTCTCTTTTAGAAATAAGATTTATTACTTTAGTTTTCGGAAGAGAACTTAATAGTGGCATTTAGAAATACCGCCACCCATACCCTCTGACAGTGGCGCGTGCGATGGGAACCGTCTGCCCACGCTACATTTTTCAACGGTCTATGTTTGAATTTCAGACGTCCTATTTCAATTTAAATTTTTACTGAAATTAATATTTCATAACAATACTCACATGTACACAATTACGAATTATTTTAAAATCTAGGGAGGAGGGAGATATACATGTAATAAGAGAAGATTTACACAGAAAGTTTAATTAACAACGCTCATAGCTGTTAAGACCTCAGAATTCTTTGGTATTCATCTCACTTTTTGGTTATGTTCTTCAAAGCCTTTATATAATTTTACTTTTGTGACTCAGTTGCGTATATTATACGTCAGTGGATTATTCGCAATCGAACAGAGATGGATTTTCTAGCTAGACAGGCGGTGGGATGTTGCGGAGGAAAATAATGCACATAATCAGTATAAGACAATATGAACGTATTTTACTATCTTAATAAGGGAGCACGCGTAATCCTAATATATACTTATTAGGAACTACCTATTGTATATAAGTGTTAACCCAGGGTAGTTGGCTTGTTCATAAACCTGTCTAGATGTTCAGTCTAGATGTTCGAACTAGCAGACGCTCTGACCGGCGCCACGATATATATAATTAATTTGGATGGTGTAGTGGAAAATACTACACATTGAATTCACCAAAATAAATGTAACAGTATAGTGGTTAAGCCACCCATTTAATTGATCGAAGCCCCATGTTGGCACTCACCAATTGTAATATAATGAAATTTAGATATTGGTGTAGTGGGTAACAACCATCAACACTATTTTGAAGTAATAGAATAAAATGATAGAAGGTCCACTCATTTATTTAAACACGAATTATGCCATACTAATTTAGTCAAGCCCCACATTGGAGATTCCATTGTAACGCAATTAAAGAAAATAGTGTAGTGGTACAAACTCACTACCAGACAGTATGCATATTTAGTGAAATCCTAATGGATGGATTTTGTGAAGGGCGGGGTTCTGCCCATTTATTAAAATAAACACACATTGAAGTTATTGCATACTCAGCTTCAAATTATATTGGTTTTAATTAACTATCTATTACATTTCGTACAATTTAAATTTCTAAGCTACACACGGCAACTCTTCCCCTTTTAATTCCCCGAAAATCACACGCTTTTAAATTCACAATCTTAGAACACCGTGGTAGGGGTATTTAATGAGTCCCAATACGTTTACCTTGCTAAATTTACTTTACACATTTTGGATTTGCAAACAAATATAAACTTTTTTGATCATCTGTCAATGTCACTTCCATAAAAAGTTTTAAATGATGGAACGCTCATGTACTCATGTCCCATTAAGCACTGCTCGCCACTGCTTAGTACTAGACGCTTTTCTAAGAATGTTGTGAAGCACTGCTGTGACATCTATAACAGCGAAAGATGTATATTTAGTCGCATTCCTAATGCTAGTACTGGAAATCTTTTCCAGGCTCCTCCAAAGGTCCTCGCCACAACAATCCTTGTTCGTATGTGACTCACATTATGCACAGTTCTTCTCGGTTTCGTGGAACTTTTATTGGGGTAAGTAAGTATTCTCTGTATGGGTAACCAGAATCCCCCAATAGAAGTCCCTCTTATTCACTATTTTCGCACTTGGCACATATTCTGGAATTGTGCTATCATGTGCACTTCCTTGCCATCGGGCCACAATGTCTGAGAACTCCATTCACTCATTTGTAATTGTTTGCACATTAATGGAAAAGTACCTTTTCCTATTGCGGAAAGGTTCTTCAATTTGACTGCCCGATGATGAAATTCGCACATGCGAGCAGCCAATAGCACCTAACACGGGGAAAATTTAATTTTTTTTTTAAATTTACATTTAATTCTACAGCTAAGAGGTTCACAATCATACTTAAATATACAATTTTATTAGGACTCCCTGCACCCATGTGAAACACATATTGCAGGGAGTCCCTTTAAAACATTTACACCTTACACACATACATATCAATTTACTAATTATACAATATCACCTCAACCATAAAACAAAATACAAATAACAATAACTAACTACTACATAAAACTATCACCATATAGCCTCTCCCATTTCTTGCGGCAAAGCCACAAGAAATGGGGGGGTTTTCATCCCCGCCGCGTGGAGGCATGGTGCCCTACCACCTTGCCAAGAACTAACACATAATAAAACATAAATACAATAGACTTAACACAATATCAATACATTTTTACAAAATAGTATAACAAGAAGATATCACAATTTCAATATTAACAGAACACAACAACAATTTACTTACAGATACAAAACAAAAGAGAAGACAAAATATTTATATACATCATTATTTACAAAAACAATTTTTACAGATCATGTTCCGTAGTACAAAAATCAAAATCCGTTTTCAAGCCAAGTCATTTATTTCCTCTGAAGGAGAACCTGAGGTACACTGGCCGTCCGTCACAGGCGTTGGAATAGGCAAGCCTACCCCCGGACGACCATTCCTAAAGGGTTCCCAGGCACGCTACGCACAACTCCCAATACTCTCTTGTAGTGTGCGGCTATGCTCGGAAGATGGTATTCCACGCCCCTCCTCCGGAAGACCTTCACGTAGCGATGCAGCACGGCTGGATCTGATGGTACGCCAGCCGCCATCAGCTGCATCGCCAAGATCTCCTTTGGATACCAGAACATTAGTCTGTCACCTCCGGGCTCCAGAACCTGCACAAGGTATTGGAGTGCAGCTTCCAGCATGGGGGTTTCCTCTACCCTCACAAGAATGTGACTAATGCGAAGGCCAGAGTACACACCCTCCGGAGATGCATCCAGTGGTGTTATTTCGGATGCACAGGCCTCTTCTGTCCAGTCTCCGATATCCTCTTCTATAACTCCCGAAGGTGGCGCGAAGCATAGCCCGCAACACCAGCAGAGGCAGGATGTGAGTCCTCCGCATACGGCTTGGAGGAGAGATATGCCTTCAAAAAGAGCATTGGTCGTTCTGCGTAAAAGCGAGGAACGGTGTTGTCCCTGGTCACCCACGCTCAGGTAGGTTTTCGGCCACGTACCGTGTCCAAATCTAGGACCCAGGCGTTGGCCGTCGACTTCCCTTCGACGAACGTGAGTGTGGAGTCGTCATCGAACTCCGAGTTAGACTCGGAGAACTCATCCTCCCCAGAAGAAACTCTACCCTGGTTGTACTCAGATGTACAAGTACAAGGAAGGATCACCGTGACCTTCTGGGAGAAGCGTACACGACTAGTCTCACGCTCCACCTTGGATTCGGAGTCTCCCCAGAACTGGACTCTTCCTCCTCGGAACAAACAGCGCCACTAACCATATCAAGCACAAGTGCTCTCTCTGACTCGTAGTCGCTGTTCTTGGAGCGAAACTCGCGTATACCCTTCACCGCGGAGCCGGGTACCAACCTACTGCCGGTTGTCGCCAACGAGACATCGCGATCGTGGATGGTGAGGATATAATCCTCACCCACCGCGACCAATCTCCATCCTGAGTTTTCGGGGTTACCACAAATCATTTCGGCTCTTCCCGACCCCTGAGACCCGACGGAAGGCTTACTAAAACTCCTCGAGGAACAAACAACACGTACCACCAGGAGCTCCGGTCGCCCGGAGAACCCCCTCCGGGTCAGTACTTAGATCAGTCTACGATCCCGAATGACTGCCGGCAAAGACTTCCAACAGTCTCAAGGCATCTTCATTTCCTAGAGCCGCGGATATTACCCTTGGCTCTAAGACAACTCCGTAACTTTCCTCTAGCTCTTCTCTAACCCACGTATGCCTCTCGCAGGCGTAGAGTGCGTGTTCAGCTGTATCCGGCTCGCCACACTCACAGAACGGAGAGACTGCTAGACCCAGATCGTATAATTTGCCCCGGAACGGTCCATGTCCACAAAGCAGATGAACCAGTTCCAGGGACGGGGAGAACTTCGTTTTCCCGGCAAAAATAACGTCCGGGAAAATCTCCCTATATGAGTCTTCGCCGTCCTCCGCCTGCCAGCGTGCTTGCCAGATCCTGAGAACTTCCTTTGTTATGAAGGCTTTGTCAGACACCGTGTTTGTATGGCCCGTGCTGTACGAGACATCGTCCAACACATCCTGACAGTGGGAGCTGATCGATATGCTCCAGATTTGGCTATCAAGGGGTCTCTTTGAGCACTCCTAAGAGCTCTGCCGAACATAGTCAAACGAGCTCGGTGCGCCCACACCGATGCACAGGATTATTGGCAGGAATGCGCAGGATTATTGGCAGGAATGCGCCCCGATAGATGGTCATCAGGGCCCTGCGGCTTATTAGTCGCTTCGTTGTCGATAGTCTCATGAGCTTATTGAAAACGTTTTTGGCCTTAGCTGTCACAGTCTACATGCTCGAGAAAGTTAAGCTTACAGTCCAAGGTGACTACTAGATATTTCTGAGATTTCACCACACCAATCGATCTATTATTTAGCGTGATCAGCGGAGGGCGTTTAGCATGTGATCCCCTCTTGACCATGAGCGATGTTTTGCTCTCAGAAACAAGTAACTTGTTCCTGCGGCACCAATCAGAAACGACGGCTAGTGAAGATTCCCCTGCTTCCTCCACTTCCCTCGGGCTATTGCCCTCGATAATCAATGCCAGATCATCGGCATAAGCGACGTGCTTGAATCTTCGAGATGACAACTCCCGAAGGAGCGGATCCATCACGAGGTTCCACATCACTGGACCTGAGTTAGATCCCTGAGGACAGCCTTTGGTCAGTATCTTCGAAAACAGGACTCCTCCATGAGACAATCCCGCCTCCTTATCGCAGAAATAACTGTCATTCAAGCCGTATAAGTTCAGTGGGCAACCCACTTCCCTCAGTATGGCAAGCATGTTGGGCCACCATGCGTTATCAAAAGCTCGCGATATATCAACAAACATCACGGCTACATGTTTATGTTGGCTCTCAGATGTTAGTTGAACCAACCTCTGTACGGCATCTTCCGTGGAACGCCTAGCCCTGAATCCATACTGGGTGTCAGACAACCCAAAGCCCTCCTCGACACACCTCTTCAACTTATCAACCATTAACCACTCCAGCAGCTTACCCACCACCGGAAGAAGGCAGATCGGTCTGTAGGCCTTTGGATCATCCTCCGGCTTGCTGCAGGTCTTAGTCAGCAAAGTGACGATCGCTCTTTTCTAGATTTGTGGGAAGCAGCCTTCATCGAGGCAACGATTGAAAAGTCTAGTGAGTGGGACCGACAAGCAAAACAGATGTATTTTTTATCATGGACGGTGAGATCCGATCATTTCCCGGGGCCTTTTTGAGATTTAGTTTGGCCACGGCATCACGAATCTCATCCATGGAGAAGCTGGTTACATTATCATTGACGTATCGCTCGAGCAAACCTTCTCTGACAACTAGATGGAATTCGTCCTCTGAGGTAAGGTCGTCGCTTGGGAGTAACGTATCGAGCAGTAGAGTCGCGGTCCGCTGATACCCTACAGTATGCGATGATTGCTCATCATATACCTTCCGCAAGGATCTCATAGCGAATGGGATGCGCACCTTTTCAGCTGCGATCTTGTATGGTGTTCCCCAGCAGTCGAGGCTCGACATACTCTCCACGTACTCTTCCCACGACTTCCTCTTAGCCCTCTTCACGTCGGAGTTGTACCTTGTTCGGGCCTCTCGGAAAATTTCTTCAAGGTCCTCCGTCGGCAAACCCCTCCGCTTAGCAGCTTGCAAGGTTCGTCTCGCTCTACGTAGACGTACTCTGCCCTTCGTCAACCAGTCCCTCCACCAATTCACCAGTTTCGGCGGACCAAAAGGAGTCGCCTCCCTGGCCGCTTTTAGAATTACATCGTTCGAGCTAACAGCGACTGATACACAAGAAGCCTGCTCATCCACTCCCCGCAGCCCCCTGCACAAAGAGATGGTGAACTTCTCCCAGTCGGCTCTTCCAAGCTTAAAATGATGCAGTGGCTCGTCCTCCAGAGTTGCCCCTGAAGTGTGGAAATCATCCTGGCCCAACGAACAGCATTTCCATCTTAGGATCCGCTGGTCTGATCCAGTAAAGTGATCATCGATTCTCCAATCCACGATGCTGTCGTGTCCTCTCACCGAGGTTGCCAATGAGACGTCTATGTTCGACTCGCCCATCGGGCTTACGAACGTAGTCAAACAAGACGCCACGTTAGCCACCTGCAGGTTGTATCTAGTAAAACGTTCCTCCAATTCGCCTCTGGAATCCTCAACCCCGCTATGCCATAGATGTGATTTGGCATTGGTGTCCATACCTATATGGACTACATGCCCGCGGTGTTGCCGAAGCACCAAGTCCAGATGCTCCAACAGAGGACCCGTTGGAAACGGATAAGGGGGAAAATATGCTGACACGAAGTATGACGATCGTCCGTTCCACGGCACTTGGCACACGGCCACGTAACGTGTAGTGAACTGGATGAGCTTGAGTACGTCTAATCCAGGGTTGCACACAAGGATGGCAGCACACGTTTTGTCTGTACTAAGTTGTGTAACGTAGGACGTCGGGATGCAAGCAACCCTGTTTGATACCGTGTACGGTTCTTGTATCAGCACTACATCGATACCGCATTCGTACACAAACTTTTCAAGATTTCCCATGGCCGCCATCATCTTGCGCGAATTAAGTTGGGCCACGACCAGACTACTCATAGTCGGTTTGCTGCCTTAGCAACTCCACCGCCCGGGAATACTATGGACACAACCGCTTATCACCAACTGGATGATCCGCTCTCTTGCCAAACTGCCTGCAGGAGCCGCAGCAGATCTCATGCTGCTTACACTGCTCTCGCCTATGGCCCTCGGCACCGCACTTGCCACAGACTTCCGTCTGACGTCGGCAGTGGGCACCCAGGTGACCATATCTCTGGCATCGAAAGCAGCGTATAGGCGTCTCGTACCGGTCGATTCTGTAGGAGGAACACTCCACGTACAGGCGCCCGTGTTTGAGCAAGGCCCTCCACAGTCGAGGGGGCATCTGTATCACCTAGTTCCACGATGCGTCACCTCGCCCAAGCTTGTTGCGCACGAAGATTGGGCTACCTCATTTTTTGAGGCACTCGTGGCCTCAGCGATTTCCCATTTGATAAGGTCCTCGGATACTCCCTTCCGGACACCGATAACGATGACCTTCGGGTTTCTCTTTCGGACGGCCTCCGGCTCCAGTAAACTGGAGCCCTCAACGGCCTTCCTGATCAGCAGAATATCATCGGGGAACGGGCTCTCAATAACCACGCCGTTCGGAACGACGCGGCACCGAGAAACCCGAACCCTTCTGTCACCGAGGCCCTTCGTCACCTCGGCGCTCACTTCAGATATCGTTACATCCTTCTTACACTGTTTTGTCTTCAGCAGTAAGACAGGGTTCTGCTTGGGCAGCCTCACGACTGCCTTCGCTTCCCCTGGCCTCACTGCCTCAGTAAAACTTGTGGGCTGGCCCACCTGCACCGGATGTTGTGGTACAGGCGTGGACGTAGCTTTGGGAACCGCCTTGGCGATTCCCTCCACCACGCCCTTAACCAACTCGCCCACGATCCTGTCTTGGAACGACGGCGTGACCTCGCTGAGCGTCGCCAAAGCAAGCTTTGACTTGCCCAGCTCAGCCAGGATGGTCCGCCGATCCTCGACGAGTAAACGATCTTTGCTCTTCGTTATCAAAATGGCCTCAATTGCCTCGAGTGAATTTTTGAGGCCTAAAATGATCTCATTTTGGATCTCTCTTTGGACTACCTTTGGTCCAGAAGAATCATCCTCCACAAGGGAAGACGATCCCTCCGGTCCGGCCATGGGCGTCGAGGACGCAGGTAGAGCTCTTTTAGTCTCGGCCATTCTCTATGCGGTGTTTACACTCGCTGGCCACGTGTTTGCCTAAAGATAAAACATGCCAAATTCAGAGGACGACAGCGCACCGCTACGCTATCCCCTCAGTGATTAGTCAGAAAATTAAACACAACGTAACTCACCGGGCCCCAGGCCACCTAATACGCGGAAAGCGAGCAACAGAGCAAAATTTATGTTGAGTTGCTCGCATCTCCTGCATCGTGTGTGGGGAATTTAATACAGCGAAGCATCAGTCTCGCAATTGCTGCACTGTGGACGATTCGATGGGCACTAAAGCCACCAAAATCAGCAAGCTCCTGTAGATGGCAGTTGATAGCATAGTATCGCAATGTTACCAATAACTGGTTCATTGGTGATATAGAATCATTCCTACAATAAAAATTACAAGGTGGATGAGTGTTTAAAGATAAAAAGTACACATATGTGGTTATTATTATTAATATACATACATATGTATATTTTTTTAATAAGTAGATAATAAAACCTCAATATCATTATTTACTTTAGCATATAAAAACAAATCAAACATTGCTTCCTTCTGTTCAAGCAGTAACCGAAAATATAAATTAAATATCACTGATATCTTGAGGTATGTACGTAAACGAGGTGTAAATTGATCTTGTCTGATGGAAACTTAATTATTTTTCAATTTCATTCAGGACATTCAGTGCTGATGTGTTGGACAGGCGAAATCGCGAAACGAAATCTACCTCGCCCAACTCATCAAAATAATTGGATCTCTCTCGAATCCAACGTGGACGCCTTTGTGACTCCTCAAATGTCTTCCACCGTTTCATGCAAGCCGTAGCAGAACATTGCGACAGGCAAAGCCAAATATAGAAAAAAGAAAAATTTCAGCACACAAACCTAACCAACAACGACAAGCACGAGGGAAGTACACAAGCAATATGGCTCACAAATTTCGTGCTGTGCTGATGAAAATTGCGATTTGTGCTGGTAATCGAAGGGTCCCCGAACGTTTAAGAGTAAATCGCGATTTACGTGTAAATCGAAGTTGGTGAACCGCACATTTCGATTATCTTCATTTATAACAGAGAAAATTAAACGAAATACCTTAAACGAACTTGGTGAAATTGGGCCTGAAAGCTGGTCGGTGAGTTCGTTTACGTTTACACTTTTTCTTTTTTAGAGTGTTCTGTGCGATTCCTAGTTCCGTCTCGAGATGACCCAAAAACTGTTCCCTCGAATTCCCACTGTGTCTTCACCCTGGCCTTCGTTCAGTTCTCATCAAAGCCATCTTTGGTTAGTTTTTGCCTTTCTTTCATTTCTGTATATTTCGGCTCCGCGCGAGCTACTGCGTGATCATGGTGATGATTATATTAACAGGAAAGGTTATGCCAGTTAATGTGTCGCAAAGCCTACAACTCCTTGTTGTAAATCCAAGTAAAGGGTCCTCCCTTCTTAACCCCGAAGGGGCTTTGACTTTGAGGGGTAGTCCTCAGGCCTTGGCAGAGCGAACCGGAACCTTAATTCTATTTTGGAAGTGACGTAAAGGCATATTAAAACACATCCTATTACATTTGTAGACGTACGTTCTACATATACCACGTTGAAACCCCCATGCTTATTGTCATATACAAACCATTACTTGAAAAGCAGTGGACAGGCTTGGCATTGCCCATAACATAAGCTTTTGAATAACATAATAAGTGGCAAATATAATTCTTGAAGCTATAGTGTTCTCAAAGAAACCTCACTATCACTCGAAAGACATGAAAGCTCTTCCTACAAGGTTGTATAGAAGCATACATAGTGAAGTCAGATCATGACGCTTGATATAGTTCGGTTCTGTGATCCAAGCAACGAGATGCTTACGCTAACGGGCTCATATTACCAACAGCATGTGACCCGTCTTCCACGTCAAAGGCTGCAGGTTGCTTCCGAGGTTGAGAGATTAGTGGCACGAGAACAAACTGCCCTTACGGACGATAACAACGTTCGTCTTCAAAGAACTGTCACTCCCCAGAGGAGTCATATAAGCCCGCCCAAACCGGGCGTGTTTCCTAGTTCAATGGGGAGGGAGAACTGTATTCGTCATCACAAATGACGCGAGTTATGTTTGTGGGAGACCGATTCACTAGACGGTCTTAAGAATCGCAGGTTCTTACCATGAGATCGCTCGAAGTAATGAAACACAAAAGTTTTTACTACGCTTTATTCACGACGTAGTCGTGTTGGGGGTTACATTACAAATGAGCTGGGGAAGTCTCTCATTCTTCCCTTTTATACCAATCGATTTCCAAACATATAATTCCAACAGTAAACAGCCCATTCCTAAATTCCTGAAATAAAAAGTGACAGATTTATATTTTGGGGGTCGCTCTAGTGCCTTCTAATGGGCGACGCGTTCCTGCTGAAGACAGCTGGCACTATGAAGGGCTCCACTGTGTGCTGTGCTTAACTCACGTATGGGCTTTACCCAGAAAAATGTTCTAGAACATTTAAAGTCAAAACAAAGTCATCACGGGCAATAGGACACGATGCACCCGTGGTTGTTTTGAGCGTCCGGGCGCCGCCCGGCAAACGGAACTCGAAGACGAGCCGGAAGACGCGAGCGGTTTCGCATCCCGTCTGCGCATTAGGGCATAGCGAGTTCGACGGAATTATATAAATAATACTAAAATGCAACGTAGAACTAGATAAATAATAATTTAAAAAATGTTAATAAGTGTCAGTGAAAAAGCCTCACTTTTTGTCTTTCATAATTCATTTTCACGAACGATTTCAAATCATCGAAATCTAGCATTATGATTATACATCTATTTCCATTTTCCTTATAGGAATAAATTTCTTGTTTTCTCAGGTTGAGAATAATAATGGCGTCTATTCCCGATGTTTCTATGAAAGTTTGAAAAAGACGGATGACAAGTTTCTATTGTAGTTTTGTGTGGCCAAATAGCAACATACATTTCCTTAGGACTAACAGATAAAGAAAGATGAAGTGTTTGGATAATGGAAATTCCTGAACAGAATTCACTCACTAGAACACGCAGTAGATGAAGTTCATTTCATCGAATTGGTTACTTGGTATGCATTTGCTGAAGACTATCGCAGAGATGAATTGACACGCTGAGACATGAGGATTAATGCCTGAAGCGCTTGCATTACTCGTCGAACTTTGCTCTACCCAAAATGGTGGAATATGATCGACGCAATACAAAGGAGACATACCACGCTGTCCCGCCTTCTTCCTTAGTTTCCCGCCGCTCGAACCTTCATTCTGGCGGCACGGCAGGTACTTGATATTAACTCTAGGAAACACCACAAGATAGCAGTACTAGCATTATTTGACAGCTAAGAGGAGACCGTACCTTACCCAGGAACGTCTCCTGGGTAACTAACTTTAAGGCGGGAATTTCTTAGGATGCTGAATGTATGAAACTGCGTCGGTGCAGATACAGTGAAAGCGCGACCAGCCTTACCAAATCAGATCCTACCTGAAACTATTTAGAAATGCTCAGAAACGTACTTTCCGTAACAGCAAGAATTTGAAAAAATTCTGAATTGTTCGAAGTCATGGGATCAGGAAATGGACTGCTGCTTGGCGATTCAGGTTATCCATTGTCTCCTTTCCTTATGACTCCTTACCAAAACCCTCTTACTCTTGAGGAGAGAACATACAATAGGGTATTGAAAAAAAATCATAATTGAACGTTGTTTCGGACAATTGAAGCAATGCTTCCCAATTTTACAAAGTAGAGTAAGATTTGCAACAAAAAATATACCGAAGTTAGTAATTTGCTGTGTGGTTTTACACTATATTGCCAAGTCACAAAAAGGCTACACTTTTGAAGAATGGCTGACCAACCCTAGAAGAAAGAGGTGAAGTCCTGTACACGAGGACGGGAGCTGGTGGGGGGCATGAAATAACAAGAATTATTCATGCAAATGGATTTTAAAACTTTATTTTTATTGAAGTGTTTTATCTTTAACTCTAAAACTTCATTGTTTAATTTCAGAACTTTAAATTGCTCTACCAATACCAATCTTTGTAACTCTTGCGTTGTCAAGTGAGCAGTTTCGTCACTATCATTAACTGTTTTTCTTCTTTCATCGGGTGTAGCTAGTAAATTTTCACATTTTAGTTTACAAATAATATGGGGTTCTTCTTGCGTTTGTATTTCTTCGTTAAGAACTTCATAATGAGTTTCTTAATTCTGTTCCTCATAAGGTACCAGATTTCCTATGGACAAAAGTCCGGAGATTTCCTATGGACAAAAGTTCTGCAAAAGAAATAAATTGTTAATATCGTGTGTATTATAACATAATTAAACGAGGGTACCAAATGCAGTTGCTCGTTCCCACTTACCTGACTCCATTGGTCAGCTTCCCCGGAACTACTTACTTGGTCCCATTAATATCTGAAAAACAAGGCCATTGGTGTTCAGCCCACTTTACTTGTCGTAAAATATACCTCGTCCCTTTTACAGGAAACAACAATTTGTAAAATTGATCTAAAGTTTTATTCATAAAATGCATGGTCCATTTACCCCACAATCCAAAAGTAATTATTTTGTATTTTACAGTGATCCCCATTTACTCTAATACTGCCCCCAAAGTGCACATTTTCCTTTTTCAAATCTTATCACTGCATTTTAGAGCCTGGTCCTTGGCATCACAACATCAATTCTAAATTCTGGAGTGATTAAGATATTAGTTACCATGATAAATCCCCCCCCTGGGCTTCCAAATATTTAATCTCTAGCATAATGCTATTTTCTGCCACAAAAGTCACTGGCAATTGCACCTTTTTTAAAAAACCTGGTTCATAAACCTATTAATGATAATTTACAAATACCCGCACATAGCGCGTCAGGTTCTTTACTTTACATTCGTCTGCCTTGGCTTCCCGCTACAAAACGTCGTATGTTGTGGCTCCTTCAGTGACGCCAGCCCGCAGCCCATTCACGCTTCGTCTCCTGCGCCCCGAGCTGCACAACCACCGTTGCCACGGTTCGCCCTAGGTCGTCACTTCGTGCTGCGCTGCTCCCACCGGAACGCCGTGCATCGGCTCAGTGTTGGGGCGTCTGTGACACCGCTGAGTATCGCCTTACTCGCCCGGGAATTTTCGTTCACGAAAATGGCCCACGAAATGTCTCTTACCATTTATTCGCTAGTTACAATATATATTACTAGCAGGCGAACTACGAATTCATTTCGAACACGAACTTTGAAAAACTGGTCTCTTGTGCTGCGTAAAACAAAGAAATGAGCATCTGATTGTTGAAATTTAATCAGACTTAAACTGAAGTTCCAAATTATAATACTGCGAAGACTCGAGCTAGCTGCTGGATTTTATAATCGAAAAATACTGTTCGAAAGTGATGGTGTTAAAGACGATCTGTGTTCATCTAACTGTCCACCGTATGTTATACGCAGTATGCGCTTTGCTCGATCTGCTCAAACATCATTCTCTAAAAATGATGCTCGATTGATGGTCGAATAATATGAAAGAGATAGTCAAAATGATGTTCTAAAAATGACCAAATGTTATGTAAAAGATTATCAAAAAAGATCCCGATTCCTATGTGATCGCCCTTTTTATCTCTTCTCTCCCACCTTGTTCCTTCAATATTTCGAAAAACGACTCCTACCGTGACGTACACTTCTTACTTTAGCCAATACCATCTTCGATGTTACTCCCCGTAGAGTACTCTAATTTCCCCCTCCTGTGGTGACGTGTACTCTGCAAATGATTGTATTTGTTAATTGTAACTTTTTTTCTCGGGCTCCTTCTCATTTGTTTATTTTATGGCCCTTTCCCCGTAATCGTGACCTTTTCTCACGATTTTATTTAATTTCGAGGAACGCTCCTCGCACTCGGCGTTCTAACGACGTCACTTAATTTTGACACGTCTGGGGAAGTTTCTTAACACCCCTTTCCACTACGATTCTAGACGCTTAAATCGCAGGGTCGCTCCCCACACCACTTCTCTGTCGCTCGCCCTGCCAGGGTTGTCTTCCCTGCACAATGGACACTTTCTCGTCTGGCCGCATTCCTTCCCGTGTTTACTAAAACACCCCTCGTGGTTCGTAGCTCAGCCGTTCCTGCAATATTTATTCTCCGCAACACTGACCTCAGACTCATCACTTCTCCGTTCAACCCTCTTCGACATGTCTACGCTTATTAATTTTTATTTTTATAATAAACGCTGTAGGTTTCCTCTCTTCATTAAAATTTAATGGGGCTGTTTGCTTCTTCCGAATTTTTAAAACCCTTCCAAAATACGCAGCTGAGCGTCATAAATTTCGGGCCGCTTCCACGCTTGCCCCGGCACAGAAGAGACCTCTTTTGAGCACTAACACTTCTCATCCCCCCCTCGGGTTTCTGCTCCTCACCCCCGTCACCATATGTGTCACTGAATTTTTGCTTATTCGTCTTAATATTACAAACAAATAATTATTTGTTATAGTATAAGTGTAGATATATTTTCGAGTTCATTATATACTATTAATACGTTTGAAAATCGTGTTGAATGTGAATATTTCATATAGTCTTTGGAGGAAGTTCGAAAAGGATTTCTATGTGCAAAAACTTATTTGCTCCAGTTTTTTGTGAATAGTTTATTATTAGATCATGTACCAAGAGTAGGAGGATTTCTGATAGGAAAATAGCTAGTAAATAATTTGAATCACAAAGTAGCAGTCCATTTCCTGCAGTAATGTTAGTTCTTATTGTCTCCTGCTGTTGCTCCAAAGTATTGCATCCTGTTCTGAACCAGGCCATGGCTCATTGTGGCAGAACGAATAATATGATTTTACTAATATGTTTATTTAATTTATAAATTTTAAAAACATCTCGGCTAGCTCTTCTCAGGGTTCCACAATATTTAAAAGGTTCGATTTTTATCTGAAGGAAAAGGACCATGCAGTGGTTCCACTTAAGGAAAACGCAGGACAAATAAATCCATTGATAAAAACTATTTTAATGACTAAAATATCCCCCAATTAATAGATCTCCCACAAAAGACACAAATAAAACATCAATTGTTTACAGACCGAAGTGGCNCCCCAGTCAAAGTTCTTGCAGTTTAGATCGCCAGCTATGACGATGTTTCGTCCCAGCTGCTTTAGGGCGGTCAAGTCGTCCGTTTTGAAAGGATGGTGTTTTGAAGGACGTCTGTAGGCCGACGCAATCGTTACCGGTCCGGAGGTGGTTCCGATCTCGATGATCGTAGTTTCCAGCGATGACAATGCTGGAGAGGGCACGAGGGTGTGTGGAATGGATTTCCTCACGGCTATGGCAGTTCCGCCGCGAGCGGGCTGGCCAGGCTGGGGTGCACGATCGGAGCGGTAGAGGAAGAACCCAGGGAGTGAGAATTTAGTGGAGGGAGCAAGCCAGGTTTCTTGCATGAGGAATATTTGTATCGAGTAATCGTGGAGGAATTTGATGATGGAGGGACGTTTGATGGTAATGGCGCCTTGGCAGTTCCAGGAGGAGAGGTTGAGAATTTTTGGGGCCGATGAAGCCATTTAAAAATATGGGGAGATAATGTCAAGGATGGTAAAAGTTTTGCTCAGGAGGTCTCCTGGGGTTTTTAATATTTCAATTATTTGTTTCCCGACCGTAATTATGGTTTTGATATCGAATTGTTTCAATTCGTGAATGAGGGAGGCCAGGTCGGAGGTTGAGAATTGCTGCGGTAGTTGGGTGTTATCAGGTTTGGATATGCCTTGAAGGGCGTGGGCAAATGATGATTTTAGCGGGGGTGGTGGGGCGGCAATATTGAAGGAGGGTCGATTTTGGTTCTGCCGCGTGGTGGATTGAGAGGTGCGCAGCTCGTGGACTTTGCGGAGCTGTTCCTGGCGCCGCTGTTTCGCTTGGACAAATGCCGGGCAGCCCGACCAGGAAGCAACGTGCTCACCGGCGCAGTTAATGCAAACCAGCCGGCCTGAGCGTGGGCAGTTTGCCAGCGTGTGGGGTTTCGCGCAAAGCGGGCATGCTAGCTCCCTACCGCAGTAGTTGTGGCTGTGTCCCCAGGCCTGGCAGCGGGTGCAGCGGGTAATCCATTCCTAGGAATGGCACTCCTCTATTGAGACTTTAAGGTGGGAGAGATATCTTATACTTTCTTTGAAAGATTTTATTTTCGATTGTTCTATTTCAACAACGTAAAGCCCGAGGTGAGTTCGGACGTTGTCGGACTTACGTTGCATTTCTGCAACATGAAAGACAGGAAACCCGGATGATTCAAGTTCTTGCTTGATGTCTTCCGGGTTTTCGTTTGCTGGAAGCCCGCGAATGACCAGTCTATGTCTCTTTTCCGCAGTCACCCGATGTGAGAAGAAGCTCGTATCGGGATCGGCGGATTTCATGATGCGGAGTTGGTTTAAGATAACCGCGTGGTCTTGGGAGTCAGGAACTTTTATTATGAAGTAAGACCGTGTATTTCGGCCCGTGAGGATTGATTTACAAAACTTTTGTAGATGCTGGAGGAGATCTTTTGGTGAGGATACGTTTTCTATGAAAATTTCACCGCCCTTTCGACCACCACTGGTATAAGCAGGGGACGGCGAAGCTGTCGGAGTTGTCGGGGCAGGAATATTGGGCGTTGAGGCAGTAGAGCAAGAGGGGGCAGAATTTTTATTATCAAGCGGGGAGGGCGAAATACTTACTGTTTCGTCCCTTACTGGGGACGAAGCGCGTTCACTTATGGGAGTGAACCTGTTTGCAAGCTGCAATAGTCGAGAATCAAGCGCCGGTCGCGGTCGAAAAACCTTCCGCGCAAGAATAAAATCTGTGTCCAGCGTCATGGGTTCTGCTGAAACAGTAGGCAAAGCGAAAGCATCTACTATTGGCAGCGAAGCGCTTGAGGCAAGCGTACATGACAATGACTCACCCATTGTTGGTTCAGATGTGCTGATTGTCGCAGCCATTGTTGACGGTGTTACGTCCGTTGTCTTCTTGCGCCTGGGCGGGCCCTCGTCCAGCAGCGCGGAGTGGTCCGAAAGGAGTACCGGCCGTTTTGTCCGCATTTTAAGCAGGCATTTTCCATTTGCACTTCCTTGGTCCATTGTTTCCGTCGCAACTGCGATGCCCTCCTTTCGACGACGATGTAGGTTATTTCAACGCCACCCACCAAACACTGGTGTGTGGCGGTACGTACACGGTATCCTCCGCAGGCGCAGAGCACTGCGGAGAACAGCAGCCGCTTGAATTCCAAGCGGCGGTGCCGCAGAACGGCAATCGCCACGAACTGCAAATCTCCCAACGCCGGAGCTGCCGCGGCTGGTGCGGTAATAACCGCAACGGTGAGCCGCCGGATCGCTGGTGAAGATCTGCAGGTCCCCCCTCACACTATACGGGTCAAAATATGCTCTAGTACAACGGAGCGGAGGAGCAACGATGTTGACTCCACCGCTGCCAAGCACAGAATGCGGGGTCTTTGTGGACAAATAATAAGAGCTCACCATTGACAGATATGTGTGACTTTCGTGTCCATTTTCTTTCTGTACCCTATGTGTAGCATTTCTGGTTCTGTCATGTCATCGAGAAGCAAGGTCTTTTGTACATGTAGTGGCTCTTTAAGCGAGGTGCTGCCTTCAGGGGCCATACTACCATCAAATACAACTATTTTCTTTTCCGCAGGTGTATCTTTGAACACTGCATGATGAGAGATATAACAACAATTGCCCCCATCCTTCTGCGGATCTGAAGTTACAAGTAAAATACTATTCTTATGAAACGTGCTCAAACTAGAACTTGAACACGCACACTTCGGTGATCATATTCTGCGATATGTTAATAAATTTATTAGCGTGCTTGGGGAATCTGTGTTTAACTCCACGGTTCACCGTTCTATTTACAAGATCAATGTGACTCTCTTCGAGTCGTTCGTATCTAATAATTTATTGACTTGACCTTCTTCCTTGGCAGTAAATTCTCTATGAAAAATAAAGTGCACTAGTTATTGCCTGCTCATCATCAGCACTGGGAGGTGGGATGTCCTAGATCTCCCAGATCAGTTTAGAATCCCCAAACGGTTTGTTGCGAAGCGTGCTGCGTAGAATTTTGTAGTCTACTGGCTTCGGTCAGATGTTACCGCTGTGAAGTTTACTTACGTTCGAGATCCTGCTCGTCTTTTATACTGTAGCACCATTTTCAACTACTATTCTCAATCAAACTGAAAAGAAAATATAGCATAAGCTAACAAGAAAACAAAAATAAGAATTTTAACTGTAATGTGATCTCGGGAGGTAAAGTAACCCGCGTAACAAAGTTGTCCCGGTACAGCCTCATGATCTCTTCAGCACTTATTTGAAATTTATTTCAGTTACGTCTGAAGTACATTACGTTATGATTGTGGGGAAGATTCCTCCAAGGCTGATAGTGAAAGAGAAGAACCTTCTGCAACGAAACCGCTTACATACTTTTGAACTTGGACAAAATGAGTTATAGCAATACCTGTACTTAGAGTAACACACATAATCCAAAATTTCTGGGAGCAAAATCTGTGGACAGTTAAATGTGTTATGGTTTAGAAGTTTTCGGTCAAATTAATCAGCAATCCCATCTTCAATATATTGGAACAAAGTAAAATCAGAAATTTGATAATATTATGCAGATCTACGTATGTCCAGAACCTTTAGAGAAATATTTTAAATGGAAGTAGAACGACTGCATCGGTAAATATAAACAATGTAAATATTATTTAACATGAATTTAGTAATATATTGTAGACAAAAAAAACAAAGTCTAAAAGAATTATCCAAAGTTTTGTATGATCTGTGTAGTGCATGGATTTTTAAAAATCTTATGTTGGTGAAACCACCTAGATTTTTCAAATACTCCGTTAGTGGTTCATTGTTGTATAATCATTATATAATTACAATGAAACGGTGTACGCAAGGTAGATGACTTACAATTATTAAATAATGAATTGTTTAAGAAACTAGTACCACACTAATAGATATTGCATAATATATTTACATTACAATTATTTATTACTCTTCTCATAAGAAGCAGAAGAAGAAAATTTTACCTAATGGGTGTATTAAAAAAATTGTTTGTAAATGTATATGATTATTCTATAAATTGTCTATTATTATATGATGCTTATGTGTGAAAATATAAGAGATATAATGTGTTGATTTTTGTGTGTACTTAGAATTATCTTTATCTTGTATACAGTATTATTGTTACTGGAAAACCAGTGTTGGAGTTTTCATTCTTAAAAATAGTTACAAACCTTCACTTATGCATTAGTTATCTGCAAAGATTATGATGAACGTGCTGAATCATTCATTCTCAGTGTGAATGAACAAATATGTTACGTAGAGTATTTTGCCGAAAGAGATTGTATTGATTGGATGTATACTGTAACTAAGTGACCCAACAGACATTATTAAAGAGTTTATCATTTATTATGTTAAAAATTGTATGAATTTTGTATTTTGGTCCCAAATGATGTCAACTCTAAATAATAATTTCAGAGACAATAATCAAAATAAAAATGACTAAATTGTTGGTGAGTTTAGTTATTTACTCCTATGTCTTGTTAATATAACGCCTTATTCCTGATACTCTAATAAAAATGAATTCAGTGGATTTAGTTACATAAAACTAAAAAATCTATAAAAAGTAATTGTATAAAAAATAACTAAGAAATGTATAAAAAGAATTGATCTGAAATTTTGAAGCACCCTTCTAGAATTTCTGCAAGTGCAAAGCAAAGTATTAATTGAACACATGAACGTTAAATAATAATAATAAATTTAATATTATTATAAAAGTATTTAATAAAATAAATAATTGATAACTTACCTTTTATGGACAAATAATATTTAAAAAATATTACTCATTCTTGCATTGAAGGGTTTTCTTATTGGCACTAGGCATCGAAAGTTTGCGTAGAGAAAATTTAACCTTCAACGAATTTTTAATAATCTACATTCTCTCACTTTAAATCTGAAAATCGTCTATAACTAGAATAACATGAAAACAAACATACACAGCTTATTTTCCGTTATGACAGCTCATTCGTTATTTGGATTGATAGTGACTTGATATATTTTGCACCACATAAATGCACTCGTATATGTCTCCCTAATAAAGTAATTCAAAATAGCGGAGAAACTGGATGTAATGCATATTTCTAGGAATCTTAATTCAACTATATTCTATTCATTTGGTGAAGCTGATGACATGATGGATTTTGTAGAGCATATGAATAAAAACATTTCTCTCCAGCCACTACGGTTGATTCGAAAACCTTGAAGACAAACGGAAGGATGTTTTTGGTGTGGTTAAAGGTAAGTTTTCGTTTGAATTCTATCATGTCAGTAGCAATACAGCGCGTTTATGTGTTTGTAGCTGCATGGTGCCATTTATTATAATACATTATTCCTCCCATTACTATAAATTACAGGGTGTTTCCTTTAACTTGAGACAACCAAATATCGTGCGAGCCTCTCTCATCCCCCCCACCCCACCCCGTACCCATGGGGTGAGGAGCAGTGATAATGGAAATTTTTTTTCATTCGTGGCAGATGGTGCTGTAATGGACGAAGTTAATTTTTTTATGTTCTTGCAATTAGGAATCAATTTATTTGATTCTGCATTACATTTGCGACATGAATTGAAACTTTGTTCTAAACAGTTGAAATTTTTATTAAAAATGTAATTAAAATTTGCAAATTTGATTTTAAAGTAAAACTTTTGTGATTAGACATTTTAAAGTCTGGTTTATAAATTTCTTTACGCGTAACTCAGAAACAACGACGTGGAGATAGTTGTTTGCGTTGAGTCCCTACCATTCTTGTACTTAACAACAAATGTTCAAATGACGACCTCCCTCGTCGATGCATTTATTGCTTTGTGCTTGGAATTCTTGTACACACCTTAAAAGCAAGTCTTGGGCGTGGGGGGTAATTCTGGTACAGAAAGTTGTCATCTTTGAAAATATTAACTTTTAATCTGGAATATTACTTCTGTATCCTTCGTGCGATATGTATTTCTCGAGATATTTAGATGTCTCAAGTTAAAGTAAACACCCGATGTATGACCACTTATAATTTTAGTTATTATACTTTTACTTTCTCATATACGTAGTATATAGTACGTATTATAATGTTGAAAAAAATCGAAAATGAGATTTTCACGAAAATATCAGTTATGGAGGTTCCTGATTCCGAAAAATGATATTTTTGGCATGAAGTCTGTCCGGTCTCTCCGCCCGTCTGTGCCCAGCAGTTCTGGCCAAATGGAAAAATATTTTTAATTCATTTTTCGCAGTTACGGTAGAATTTGCATGTAGAATTCGATGCACGTGCTCTCAATTTTCTGTACTGTAGCGCAAAGAGTACTTCACATGATGGTCAAGGACAATTTTGAATATTTTTCAGAAACTGCTCCAACGATTTTGCTTATATTCCTGTATATGTGTAATTAGTATGTATTACAACTGTATTCACGATATTTCGTTCATTCATATTTGAAGGAAAGAAGAGAAGAAGTTTTTGAAGTAACTTTATTCCAAAATAGTTATTTACAGTTACGTTTCGGAGATGCGGGATGTCTCCTCCCTCAGGGCCAGATCTTAAAAATTTTGTTATATTAAATTAATTTGCTATAAGGTCATTGTTAATTTATATTACTGAAATGTTAATATAGTAACTTTAACACTAGTTCTAAGATTAACACTAAGATCATTCTTCAAATTTATCGTATTCTCAGTTTTCATGTAGAACCGTACACATCGCTACACTCGTAACAAACGTTCTCTTTATGTGGATTTATATTATCGTTCCAATAAAGTAGCTTTTAAAAATCCTTTTATGATTTGATATTTATATTCCTTGGTACAGATGGATATAACAAAGTATTTTACAGATAAGTAAATTGTAAATTTGCATGTTCTTAATAATCTCATGTTTTAATAGTATTTAAAGTTCATTTTCATCGAATTTTTAACAGAATAGTGTGCGTGTAAAGTATTTCTGTTGCGCTTTCACACTTATATTTATTATCATTTATTAATATCAACATTACTCGTATATAAAAATATGAAACATAATTTCAGAAAAAAATTCACTACTATCGCTCTTATCTTCTCTACTGACCTTCTCTGTGTGCTGAACGCTCACCCATGTGTTGACCGTGCATGGCGACCGGTGTCGGAGGGAATGGGTGTCCTGGTGAGTTGAGGGGTCCATGCAACCCTAGGAGGATTTATTTGTATGTGACTTCCAATACGCTTGCTTTGGCCTCAGCCTCTTCTAGATGGGCGATCGGGGGCTAGCCCACCCTCCACCAATAGGCTCGAACTAGGTCTTTGACTAAACTCCATTGTGAGGGGGGCCCGCAGGGTGTCCTTCCCGCTGATCGAAGGCGTTGATGCATACCCCATGCTTAAAGAACCCTTGGTGTCCCTGCTATATCAACGTGTCAACCCTGGCACCCCATTGGCCTGCCCCTTGGACTCCGTGGTGGGTGAGGAACACTGGGATGAAATAAAGTCCATTCCCATGACAACAAAACCCCCAACCCTGCCCTCTTCCTCTAGGAGCAGAAGCTTTTCTTGCAGAAATTCGACTTAAACAGTTTTATTTGAAAGTAGCGACCGACCAAGCCTCGCTTCCTTTTATGATATGCATTGAGGAAGCAGACGCTTAAGTCTGTAAGCGCGTTTCGTCTTGTGAAAGCAATCGATGACAATATTGGAAAGCTGCAGTCTGTCGTGAAAGTGAGCGCTCACCCCAGCTTGAGCTTCTGCAAAGGAGTGGTTAACCTCGATGATTTTGCACAAGAATCTAATGACTTTAAAAAAAATTTTGAACCGGAAGATGTCAACATTCAGAGTCAAGAGGAAGGTACAGGGGAAGTTCATCCCTTCTTCCACTTTGATTCTACCTTTCAATCGACCCTCTCTTCCAGAGAGCACCTCCTGTGGGCTCTATACCCTGCGTGTACGACAATGTGTGCCGAGCCCTCTGCGTTGCTTTAAGTGCCAGTGATTCGGTCACACAATGGACCATTGCAAGTTACCTTGTGAAGTATGTGTTGTTTGCGATAAGCCGTCGCACGAGTCGTCACCTTGCTTGTCGCCTCTGTGCTGTGTGAATTGTAAGGACAACCATCCTAATTAAAACATGCCCTAAATATGTGATGGAGAAGCACATTTAGAAGATCCGCTTTACGGATAGGGTGTCTTTTCCCGAGGCCAGGCGTCGGTATATGATCAAGAGTCCAGTCGCAATAACAATCCATTGCAAAGCGGTCAGCACAAAGAAACCACCTACAGCTTCCTTTGGCAGTCAGATGGATTTCGAGGCAATACAGAAACTAGCGATGTGCAACTCTGGAACTCAGGCCTGTTTTGATGATCCTTCCGTCTTGAAATCGGAATTCCTGGGGTGTAAGATACTTATACCAACAAAGTATAAGGTTACATCGAAACGAACATATGTTTCCACCTCTACGTCCGCCTCCACCTCTATTTCCAAGACCACCGCGAAACTGCAGTGTGTCGATAAACGATCCCCCCGACGACCATCTCGGAGTCGTTCTCGGCAGAGAAGTAGCTCCCCAAAGTCCCGCAGAGCTAACTCGTTATGTTGGATCAACTTCCCTTAGTCTCCGACGTAATTCACGCCCAAGGAGCAGAAATAGTGGACTTCATACTTCCGAGAGTGATCATTCCAGCAGTGACCAAGGCGACTCTCCCAGACCAATGCAGGGTCTGGCTTTATAGTCGTCAAAAGGAAAAAAAATCTAGACATCGAAGTAAGAACGGATAAACGCCAGAATGTGAATCTTCTTTTCTGAAATCTGAATGTCATTCATGTCCGTTCAGATGACCTCAAGCTCCTGTCTCGTTCTCAAATAGTTTATCTTCAGGAAACATCTCTTACCAAAACAGTCTTTTTTCTCTCGTGGCTATACCTGTTATAGGGCGAACTTAGAAGACGGCCTACGTGCTCACGGTGACTCTGCTGTGCTCGTAGACATTTCAGTCTATGCCTAAGAAGTCTCTATAACCAGCGTCTTACAGATCAGAGTGAGCTTACCATCCCTTACATTTACGGCATGTAATATTTATATCCGCCCAGGGCAGTCATTCACGAAGAAGGATCTTGCTGGTCTTATGGACCTTCCCTATTTCCCATTGTCGGGGAATTCTATGCCCATAATCCGATCTAAGATTCTTTACTGTAAGGAATAATTAATTTTACATAATTAATACAATGCATTAAAATGTTTGTAGGCTAACGGAATTTAACCGCGACCACCAATGAAGGATCGTCTGGAGAAAGGAAACGAGAGGCCTGGTTGAGAGGGTCGGTGTGAGCGTCCTTGTTTTGAACAGCTCTCGTAAATTTGACAAGTGGAAGGGGACAGCCCCTTTAACACTTTCGTCTTCGAAAAGCTAAAAGGAGAGTGGAAATTGGTAGAAACTAACGAACAACGTAGACGAAATGTAAACAAAGATAGGACGCAAAAGTTCGTGGTTTTTTGGAAACAAAGACGCGTCAGTTATGGAGTAACAAATGACAATCCGCGTATATATCCGTAGTTAAAGGAAATGGAAGAATACCTAAAAGAAGGAATGGAGATTTTTAGCGTAAACATACGAACGAGGAAGGATGCTCGTGTTCTGGACAGTATATAAAAGTTAATGCGTGTGCAGCCACAAATTCTTGAGAGGGGTCAAGTACCGGACGGTGAGAGCATCTGAGAAGTAGAGTAAACAGGCCTAATTCCAGAGATGCTAAAAATCGAGTATTGCTATATTAATAAATTTAAAAAGCTGTGCCCGGTTATTATCGCCGAAGGAATGCATTGAAAAAAAATGAAGTCTGGGGAGATGGAAATTTCCTAAGAGCAAGGGTGGTGGTTGGTTGAAGACCAACGAACGTCACTAGACGTTACTATTCGGCGTAACCTTACGTAAGGGTGAATAAAAATGTAATTGGACCAAAGAAGTCATGTGACTTTTAGGCAGAGAATCACATGAGGAAGTTTCTGAAAACAGTGGGAGTCGCGTTAAGAAAATATCATGCCCAGAGAATTTTAGGGAATTATTTAAAAACTTTTAGACTGTTAGAAATGATTCTGAGAGAATTTTGGAGATGATACTGAGAGAATTTTGGAGATGATACTGAGAGACGTTTTTAGAAATGATTCTGATAGAAATTTCTGGTAGCATTCAGATTTGACTTTAAGATTACTTATTTAGAGATCTTTCGGAGATTCAGAAAGAACTAGTACCCTGCAGCGCCGTAATAGTTGAACTTTATCGATTTTAGAGTTTGGAGATTCTCGACTTAGGATTTCTTGTCTGTGGTATTACAACCACTAAGTTACCGCATGAATATAGTGTTCTTCGCGGGTTACAACTTGTTTAGTTAATTAATCGGGAAAATTAAACTCAGTTTGTAAAACTTGAAATTTGAGTGTGCGAAGTCTTCACGACATCGGTGGTCAGCTGGGTCCTTGGAGGAACGAGAAGGTGGAACCCGGCAAGGTCGCTAGCCGCTCGAGCAATAGGAAGGGCAACCAGCTGTGAGGTATGACGAACGGCATGAATGAATCCCTGGCGCGACGTGAGGGCCACTGACCTTGTTTCCTCAGTTTTTTTTACTGTCAACACATCATGTAATGATGTTGGAAGCTACCAACTTGTCGTATGGCTAATTTGTGAAAGAATATTATGTGCAGCAAATTTAGATCTTAAAAACATTAGCCCGGAACTTTTGGTTTAATAATGTTGAATTAATTTTGGAAGGGCAAAGAAGAAAGGCATTAAATAAAACCAAGTCACGCTGCATGTATTTTTGTAGGATATACAAAGCCCACTTTTTCTTGGGGGCCAACGTCTTTCTTTCGTTGACTCCGCAAAATTCCTGGGTCTCACATTCGACCGCACAATAATTTGGCGCATTCACATCACAGAACTACAATTCCGTTTTATTCATCCCTGAACCTCCTTCGCTGCCTAAGCGCATCATGGAGCGCAGACCGCACTTGCCTTCATCTGTATAGAAGTCTTGTTCGGTCTGTCTTGGATCATGGCAGTACATTTTTTTCATTTATGGCAGTATTGTGTACGTATCCGCTTCACCATCGACACTCAGGCCACTTAACAGTATCCATCATGCAGCAGTTCACATTGCAACTGGTGCCTTCCGCACAAGTCGAATAGAATGCTTACTAGTAAGCGCTGGGAACCACTTTTCAGCAGTAGACGCGATATTCTACTAGGATACGGAGTGAAACTGATGGGGGTTTCAGATCACCCCACTCGCCACCACATTCCCAAAAATTTTGTTCATCTTACACTGCAAGACCTTCGTTACCCCGCCCAGCGGGTGTTCGCTTTAAACATCTGCTCGAGTAAAATGACATCGTAATGCCTTCTTTAATGAAATGCCCACACTCTCTCACCCCACCTTGGTCCTTCATGCAACCAACCATCGAATATCTACTGTCTCAACTTTCAAAGCTGGACACTCCTGCTGCTACACGTCAGAAAACCTTCTATTTGAATCATATGTTTATATACACTGATGGCTCAGCCATGAACGATTCCGTTGGTGCTGCTTTCCACTGCCATAGTGTCACCCGTTCTGTTCGCCTCCATTCCTTGTGCAGCGTGTACACTGCGGAAAAATATGCAATCCTTCAGGCGCTGGAGTTCATTCAGCTATCTTCTATAGGGCGAGTGGTTCTATGCAGTGACTATTAATGCTCTGTGTTCAGTGTCTTCACTGCACTCTTCTGTCATCCTTACACTTACTGTTTAGAATCTAATAAGCCGTCTAGTAGTTCAAAATTTTGAAATAGTCCTTTGTTGGGTTCCTTGGCACGTGAGTATTATGGGTAACGAAGAAGCTGATGAGGTAGCGAAGTGGGGAACACAGAAGGCAGTCCATGACATTTCAACCGTTCCTACGTAAGATTAAAAACTTTGCCATATGATCGTCTATTCTTAAGTCATAACAAGCCGAATGGCAATTGCGCCTTCAAGCTGAGGAATGTAAAAGAAAGAATGAGAAAAATGCGCTATCTAGTAAAAGATGCCGTTAAGACCTGCTCGTCTTCATCCCGTGCGGACAGACGTGAAGAAGTTATCCTTACGCGTCTTCGTATTGACCATTGCAATCTCACTTATGGTCATTTCTTACACGGTGAACCTCTCCCATCTGTGAGACTTGCAATACAACACTTACCGTGGAACACTTTCTTTTGAAGTGTCTGAAATATAGTACCAGTCGACGGAGATACAATCTACCCAACTGTTTGGATGTTATGCTTGGGCAAAATGAACCGATTTTGATACGTCTTTTAAGATTCCTTCAGGAATGTGGCCTTTGGCACAGTATTTGATCTTTATTTGTATGTCATTACTAAAATCTATAATTGAATTTGTATTTTTTTCTTTCTAAATTTATTTATTTTTTTGGTTTTATAATCTCTTCTTTTTTTGGAAAATGTTTATCTTTTCCCGTCGTTTAGACTTATTGTATTTCAGGATGTTTATTAGTGGGCATATTCGAGTCATTCGGCGAGTCCCACACGCGGGGAGAGTGATGTTGACTCTCCTTAGTGCGTAATTGCATTTTCCGTACCTATACAAAAATGTTCGGGCTCTAATGACCTCGATGTCGGCGAACCTTAAAGCCCCAAAAAGAAAATTAAATGAAGGTGATTAAATTGATGATGGGAAAGGAAAGAAAAAAACAGAAACTATATTATCAGATTCTATTGGAGAACCTTCTTCCACTGTTACGTTTAGCAATTTAACGATATCACAATTTTCTGACAATTGCAAATATGATATAGGCAATTGGGTTGGAGTATCCTGTCAAATGACAGTAGAAGAAGAAGAAAATTAATACAACGTTGTTGCATTCCACCTGAAACTTTTGACTTTTCTGAAGATGCCCGTGCTCAAGAAAGGCAATTCTGATATAAATGGCTACAAACTGTTTCTCTCTGGCTTCAATTCTCAAAATCACTTAAAGGCGGACTATGTAAATATTGTGTGTTATTTCCACCACATTCGAGTATAGTTCAGGGTGTTCTGGGAGCATTCATCATCAAACCTTTCACACGATATACAAATTTACACGATCACACCAAGAAACATGCCTCCAGTCAATGGCATAAAAATGCAGTTAGGAATGCTAAAACCTTCATGGAAAGTGTTCCTGTTAATGCTCAGGTATAAAAATAAGAAATATTTTTTCTGCGGATTATATTTATGGGCATTTTATATTCTAGGTATTACATGGTCACGAAGAAAACAAGAAAAATTTTGCAGTCTATTATATTTACAATAACTTTTTGTGGTAATCACGATTTGCCTCTTAGATAAAAAGAAAATCATGGAGGTGTATTTCAAGACTTAATCAATTTTAGGATTGATGCTGGCGATGAAAATCTGAAGCTTCATTTTGTCGAATCTAACAAGGAAAAAATCCCACATATACGTCTCCGCAAATACAAATGAAATTATCAGTTTGTCTGGTAGTGATATCAAAAGGTAGCGTATTAGAAGAAGCAAAAAGCGTATACCTACAGCATTCTGGCGGATGAATCTGGTGATATATAAGGAAAGGAGCAATTGTCTAACGGTTTATTTTTTTTTTTTACGAAAAGAAAGTGGAAGTTCGGGAGGAGTTAGTCGTATTTGTCGAGATCTCAGTGATGCTAACACGGTTGCAACAGCTGTTGATGAGCTTTCGCAAGAAGCAGGACTTGATCAGGAAAAATGTGTAAGTCAAGGTTACGATGGCTGTGCAGCTATGGGTGGTAAAGAAACAGAGTTCAACAAATTTTGCAAAGAAAATATAAAAAAAATAATTTTCCATTGCATAACCTCAATCTTGCTGTGAGTGATTTGAACAATGTTCCAGAAAAACGCAATACGATTTCCACAATCAAATAAATAATATTTTTAGAGAATCAGTGTTGAGAAGAAAATATACTCCTAACCTTCCATTGTTTTGCGAAACCCGATGGTCTCATAAATATAAAAATATTGCAGTTTTTTAAGAACATTTTGTGAGTGTTTTGGAAGGATTAGAAAAATTATCGCTAAAGGGAAATGTAATCACAAGAAAACTAGCGTTCCAGTTGAATGCTGCAGCAAGCAAAGGTTAATTTTTGTTTGGTATAATTCTGATATCAGAATACTCTGCTTTGTTAGAACTAGTAGTGAATGTCTTGAAAGCTTGGACTTTAATGTTTGGAGCAATTCAAACGAATCACTGATGTTATAAAAAGTCACTAGTAATGTGGAGCATGTTACTATGAAATTTTGTAGAACGCCAACATAATTGCTAAAAAAAGAATGGCGTACAAATGACGATTGCAAGACAGAAACATCGTTCGGATCCTCTAGCTAGCAGCCCTCTGGAGCACTGGAAACTATCTTTAGTCATCGCTTATTTAGATTCACTATTGTCGTCGTTGGAACAACGATTTTCAGATAATCACTCTCCTGCATTTTTCCTTTTCAAATTACATCCTATTAATACGCTGCAGATGACAGTTAAAGAGTTCAAAACAAAATCAAAAAAAGTTTCATCTTTTTATAATTTGCAGGAATTTGATTTTGAAGCTGAATTGTGATATACCATGTGGAAAGAAAAAAAACCTCAGTAGAGAGTAGCTGAAGGAACTGAGTTTAGCGGATTTAGCAAATGAAGCTGAAAACTTTTATCCTGCAACGAAAGATGCATTGTTCATCTCTCTGTCTCAACCGTGTACCACATGCACTATTGAGCGGTCGTTCAGCACGTTGTTGCAGGTTCGACTAGACGTTATTGAGCGATACGTCGTTGTCGAGGAAGGACCTACGTTGGTTCCTCCTTACTTTTTTGCACTCTATTTGAGTACTTTTCGCCTTGAGTAACAATGACTGGCCGCGGCAAAGTACTTTTCGCCTTGAGTAACAATGACTGGCCGCGGCAAAGGAATTACCTACGAGGAAACAGTGTGTCGAGGAATTACCTACGAGGAAACAGTGTGTCGAGGAATTACCTACGAGGAAACCATCCGTGAAGTGTTGTGTGATTTGAACGATCTGTCATTGTTGACTATTCTATTGAATACCTTTCGACTTGAGTAAAAATGACCGTCCACGGCAAAGGAGAGTGGTTTGAAACCGTCGTAGTGAACAGTGTGAACAACGTGGTATGAATCCGTTGTTGTGGTTTGATTTGAACGATCTGTCATTGTTGAGGCATTACCTACGCGGTAGTTGCGAAAGTCCTACGAAGCACTGTATTGAGTACTGTTCGACTTGAGTAACAATGACCGGCCACGGCAAAGGAACCTGTGTTGTTTGAAACTGTCGTTGTGAACAGTGTGGTGTGAAACCGCCGTTGTGGTTAGATTTGAACGATCCGTCATTGTCGCGGAAGGTAGTTGAGGAAATCCCTATGATGCTCACTATTGAGTACTTTTCGATTCGAGTACCTATGACTGGCCGCGGCAACGGAGTGAACTGTGCGAGCAGTGTGGTGTGAACAGTTTTTTTGTTTTTTTTGTTGCTTTTTTGCTTTTTTTGCGATCCGTCGCTTCCAAATGCACTTTCGACTTCTGCTTGTAACTATGCCCGGCTGTTGCAAAGGAGTGAAC
>NNCF01130097.1:0-41731 GCA_002313205.1 Laupala kohalensis | reverse complement strand
GGGGGGGGGGGAGGGGATTTCATCCGGTTCTTTTTCACAGGGTATGTCCAATCCAGTTGAATTTCCTTCTTTTGATTCGGTGTTCACATCCATTTGTTTTGTTTTTCTCCACAGTTCTTCATAAGGCACCTCTGGCTTTTTGAACTCTTGGGCAAACGTGTTGAGTTGTGCCACCATCTTTGGAGATACAGCTACCAAGATAGGTAAAATATTCAACACTTCTTATTGTTTCACCTCCCAATGATATAGGCGTTTGGTTTCTACCTTGGATCCGTAGCTCTTTTGTTTTTCTCGTATTTATCTTTAAATTGGATTTTGCGGACTCGATCTCTGGGGTTTCAGCTTTCTCTTGCAAATGTTCCCAGGAGTGTGAAAGAAGGCATATGTCATCAGCGTAGTCTAAGCCCTCTAGTCTATCACTAATTTTCCACACTATTCCTCTTCTTCTGTCGCGGATGGTGTTTCTCATGACCACATTCATCACCAGTATGAAAAGAGGAGGAGATAACGAACATCCCTGTCTTACTTCAGACACTGTCTCAAATGGTCCAAAAAGGGCACCGTTGTGAAGAACTTGACATCTAAAATGTAGATAGCACGCTTTCATGAGGTTAATGATTTTAATTGGCATTCCTCTCGTTCCTAAGATTCTCCAGATTCCCTCTCGTTTAACGGAGTCAAATGCCTTTTCAAAGTCTATAAACAAAGCGTAAAGTGGAGACCTCCATTCCGGGGACTGATCATATCTGATCGCAGTGAGCATATCTGATCCATACACGATCTATTGGCTCTAAATCCAGCTTGTTCTTTGCAGATATTCTTATCTACAGCTTTTGATATGCGATGGAGTATTGTTCTACTAAAGATTTTACTGCAAACACAAAGTAGATTGATTCCTCTTCAATTATCGCGTACACTTAAATTTCCCTTTATAGGATTTTAAAGATTATGGCCTCCAATCATTCGTCAGGTAATCTCTCCTCTCTCCATATATCTTGAAATAATGGAACATATCCACTGTAGAGGGAATGTCCGCCTTCAATATTTCTGCACGAGATCCCATCTTACCCTGTTGCCTTTCCTTTCTTCAGTTCTTTTATGGCACTTCTAATCTCCCTCTTATTGGGTGCTTGTACAACTATATTCAGAGATTGAAAATTACTTGCTGCCTCCGGCCTATCCTCAGTTGTTTGGGTGTTACTTCGGTTTAGCACTTCCATAAAGAATTCTTTTCGCCTCCGCAGCTGACCTGTTGAGAATATTCCTTTTCCCGTCTTATCCTTCACTGGATGATTCTGGTTTCTTGTGTCTCCACTCAGCTTTCTAGCTATGTTAAGTAGTTCTTTTAGATTCGCTATATTAGCTGCTGTTTCTGCTTTTCTTGCCATATCTTCCATATAACTTCTATCTCTTCTACAAAAATTTTTAATCTCTTTATGAAGAGTTATACAAATACATTAAATTTGCAGTATTCTCTGAACCGTCATTATAGTGTATCTTCTTAATCATTGTTATTTCTATCAGATCCCATGTATGTTCAAAAATCTAATCTTTTTGTTCCTTCTTTTGATATCTCAATGCTTTTTCGCTAACCTCGAGAAATGTGTCATTTATTTGCCTTCATTAGCTATCTATATTCTGACTTTGTTCTTCACTTTCCATCACACAGTTTTGTTCATATTCCGCCTTTTTGGTTCTCAAACTTGTTATAAATTTTCTCTGTCTCTGGTTTGGACAAATACTGCACCCTAAATTTTTTTCGCTTTTTTCTCCTCGTTTGGTTTTCATTACTTATACACGGAAGGAGACCGATCCCACATCAGCACCCCTTTTGTTGCGTACATCTAACAAACATTTGCTTAATTTGGAGCTAATATAAATGTGGTCTATCTGCCTAACAGTTTTCCCATCAGGCGAGACCCACGTTATCTTATGATCCCTATGCGGAAATAATGAGCCACCTATCTTCATATTATTATTAGAACAGTGTTCTATAAGCATTTCACCATTTCTATTTCTTTTTCCTAGTGCGTGCTGTCCCAAAACATGTTCCAAATCATTATTTTGGGTTCCTACCCTGGCATTAAAATCTCCCATTAATACCTTGATGTCACCTTCTAGTATACTCCTACATGTTCTATCCAACATACTGTAAAATTTCATCCTTAGCATTTTCAGTAGAAGCATAGCATTGAATTACTGATATCCTTCTGTATTTAGAGTGAAGTCGGGATACTATAATCCGCTCAGAGATAGGTTCCCATTCCAGCATCGCTTCAGAAAATCTTTTGCTCGTGACGATTCCGACACCTGCAACGTGATCATCCTCTGCATTAGGCATTCCAGAGAACAGAAAACTATATCCATCCTTCTGAAACAGAGTTCTTTCATTCCATTGCCCAAAGAGCGTCCGTTGTTTTGTGCATTTGTTCGTCATCAGATGGTCCAGTCGGCTACTTGATTGTGCTAACCAAATGTTAGTGACGACATATTGCGAGCAGACTACAAATTCTATGCAAAATCAAATTCAAGAAATGATAATAGTTCAAATGATAAAATGCAAATACTAGAATCAAAAGTAAATAATTTACTTACCTCTGCAAGCTCTGAAAAACAATCCCTAGTAGACGAATGTAATCAAATGCGAGAAATCAATGAGAATATAGAAAAAACATTACGAGAAATAGGAGGAAAGGGTTCTGAAACGTGGAATGCATGGGAAATATGTGAGGATGGTGGTTTATCTGCTAAAGGAGCTACGTTGCGAAGCATTGGTCTCCCTTCCCGCGAGGACCATGCTGTAACACAAAGTTATTTGATTAATTATACAGCACCAAAACTCGAAATCGTTTTATTAAGTAAACAAATACGAGAAATTAGTGATAATATAGGGGCAAACGTGGAAATATTATAACAATCAATTAAAGTTTTACGTGATTACTCGCAAAAGAATACTAAAGAACGGATATTGCTATGCTCAAATCCGAGAAAAATCTTATTAAAGATAATGTTGATAACTCGCAGTTTTACGAAGAATAGTATTCAAATAGATAATTCAGTAATTGATAGTAAAGATTTTGCATTTCTAAATGCACAAGACCCGCAACAAATTTCTTCTCCTCATAAAGACGAAGTATTAAAGTTTGATAACGTTTCAAAGAAATTTAATGCAAATCTCAAGAGGCGACAGAACAAAACATTTTAAATGAATTTTTTTCTCCTATGACGAAACCTCTATCAACTGTTTTGAAACGCGAAGGAGAATAGGAAGAAACATTACTGCAAGACAATGAACGAACAGGACAAGAGTTAGATCGAACTACTTTAAGAAAACAACCGACTTACAAAGTAAAAACATCTAGTAAATCTCGTAGAAAATTTAAATTACCAAGTGTATTTATACACCAAGCTTGCCAAATGAATTACAAGTTTCTTTTCAACAATATGCAATAGATGATTACGGAGAAGTTCTCGACCATACGTAGATTAGGTAATAAAAGGAACCTCTGAGGCATATGATAATATTTATAGTGTACGTTTTGTCAATGATAATTTTAAAATAGGGAATGAAGATATTAATTCCGAGAAAGATAAAATAATATTTAATGAAGAATACTATGTAACGAAAGGTATCATCGAGTTATTGTTTAAAAAGTAACCCAAAAGTTATACAGAAATATGCAAAATTTGTTAAAATTTCGGGTGCTCCTAAAATTGATTATAAAGTTAGAGGACAAATCAATTCGATTTTACCAAAATATAGAAGTATTATAGAACCTTCGTTATATTTATTAAAAAACGAAAAAGTAAAAATACCAGACCCAGTGCACAAACAACTAGAGGCCTCTCAACTTACGACGGCAGCGGCGGTGGCACAAGAAAAGCAAGGATACGGAACCTTTAAAATTCATACGAAAGTCAAGAAACCTGTAGTTGCGGAATCATATGCTTGGAGGATTATCATCGAGTATTAAATTACAGTACTGGAATGATATAAACAGGATATAAATGAACTAATTGAGCGTTTACGGTTATTACATCCTTCCACTGCCGTAGGGCATATAAAGGAAATACGATCTATGGAACGTGAACTCAGAGAAGAAGGTATAATAACTTAATATGTCCGTTCGAGCAGGTATTGCTGAAGAATTACATCGCTCGGCTAGGAGAAATGTCAAACGTCGACGTGTCATTGTTTTTTTTCGTGACGACTCCATCAATCGGATCTCGCAAACTTTACGTCACTTTCAAAGTCAAATAAAGGTTATAAATTTATGCTAATTATTATAGATGTATTTTCCAGTTTTGCATTTGCTCGTGTATTAAATAATAAATCGGCTTCAGAAGTTCTTAATGGGTTTAAATCAATTTACTCTTCGAAAATTCTTATTGATATCAAAATACCAAAATTCTTAGACAGATAAAGGTAGTGAATTTTATAAAAGACAGGTACAAAAATTATTGAAGGAAACAAAATTAATCATTACAGTACTCATTCAAATATGAAAGCAACTTATGCTTAAAGTAGTATATGAACAATGAAAACAATGATTTATAGAGACTTTACAGCAAGAGGTGATTACAACTGGGTTAAGTATTTACAAGATGCTATAAACAGATATAATTCAAGATACCATAGTTCAATTCACATGGCTCCTAAAAATGTAACTTCAAAAACTCCACTTTTGAAGACTGTGTACAAAAGAATTTAAAAAAATTGAAATGAAAGAACAAAAATTTAAAGTTGAATTGGACTCCAGAACTTTTTACTATTATTAGAGTAAAACGTAGGAATCCTACAGTTTATTATGTAATTGACGACGATGGACATGATATTTTAGGTAGTTGTTATGAATATGAATTATCAAAAACCAATTTTCCTAATGAGTACAGCTTGAAAAAATTTCTAAAACGAAAAGGTGATAAACTCTATGTAAGATGGTTGGGTTATAAAAAGGTCAGTTGGATATCCACTTTCAATATTTTGTAATTTTTATGTAAAATTAATTTTTATTGTCCAATAAACTTATATTACCAATGCATTTTTTATTTTCCTTCATATAAATACCAAGCATGTCTTAAGAATTATTAGTTTTACAATGGACTTCACTGAATTAGCAAACACGTCTTTAGAAACATTATTTCATACTGGAAAGCAGATAGAATTACTATTGGAAATTCATCGTGATTATTTGTCTACTACTTTTTTTACTAATCCTAATGATAAACGTGCAAAGAATAAAATTAAAAGACTCATGAAAATATCAAATAATCGATGGATACAATGTAGTAATTCATGTATACGAGATGCAATGGAAGAGTTTCTCCTCAAAGAAAAAGGTGATATTAATCGTGTACCTGAAGAATGTTTATTATTTTTACCTTCAATTATTTTTATTAAATTTTCCTCCAATGAACAAATAATAAATAATTGGTGCCGACTACCTCAACGTGTCACAAATAATAATTGGATATGTCTCAAGTTACTTCAAGACGAAAAAGACCCATATAGAGCATACAATTTTTTTACACAAATATCCTCGTGGTTAAGAGAATGTGCATTGCGTAAGCCATCTTCTCAAACAAAATGATGGAGCTACCTGTGACTCCGGGGACTTCAGCATTACCAGCTCAGCATGAAAATGAGGAAACATACGCAGTTTGTAAGCAAGAGCAAATAGATGATAGATGTAAAGAGGTGGTTGTTGGTGATTTGATCACATCATATTCAGCAGAACCAAATGAAAGTTGTGAATTAAATTTTAGATTTCTTTTTAAAACAATACTTGAATACTTGCAAAATTTATTAGCTTCTTTTTCTCTTGAATAGTTTAACGTTTACTTAAATGGAGAACGCGGTTTTTTGATAGAATGTAACGAAGAAATTGATACTCTCTTATTGCCTTATTTCGAAACGAAAGAACAAAAGTATAAAGATGGTATTAAAAAAATACTATTGAAATGCATATTGAACGATGAAAAAGTTATTCAAAAGGAATAGAATCTTGTTTTAGAATCCGAATGTATACACATTGCATTACAAATTTTGCTGTAAATTATTTCGACTCTTTTTTCATAATGCTTTTGAATTATTAGAAAAACACGTATCAAAATTTTTGAATGAGCATGGATCTTTGAAAGTATCTGTGAGCTTAGGAACATGTTTGTGAAGCCAAATACAGGAGAAAGTGTTATTTTTTTCTTAAATACTAGTAGTAAACTTTAACTAATAACAGTTGATCTTCAGGATTGGTATGGATCTAATATCATTTTTCCTTTATTAAAAAAATTGAAGAACATCAAGAAAGAGATTCCGGTTGGGAATTAGAAATTATTGATGAGATGTGTATTCACATGAATTGGTTTGAGCCCTTTCATGCTAGTGATTCTTATCTTTGCGTGCCTTGTATTGCAAGGTACGCAAATGAGTTTCGCTTTAACAGTAATAGCATACATATATTTAACAAAATAAATTCTGCATGAGCTACTTCATATTCAAAAAACGATTCGATATTATCTTTTAAATCAATTTATCTTCCAATGGCAATTAATGAATTACACAAATTTGAATTTTTTTTGGGAGGGGAGCTTTAGGGCTCGTCAACATCAAGGTCATTAGAGCCCATAATTTGAGGAAAAAAAAATTAAAAAGAAAATGATATTTTGATTAATGTTTCTGGAGCAAAAAATGAAAATGGAAACGAGGCAGACAAAACATTCTGACTGGCATTATAAAAATTCATTTTTTCCCGATATATCTCATCTAATAAAAAAAACCGTCATGCTAATTTATTTGTCTTAAATAATAGATCTTCCACGTATCATTATATTGTCGTGAGGAGGAAAAGCTGCTAAGCAACCCCACTCTGACGCCAATGGTCGTGAGGAGGGAGGAGTGTCTAGGCAACCCTACGCCTACTCCAAAAGTCGGGAGGAGGAAGGTTTGTGTCTTCAGTTTAATCTACCCAAGTGTCGTGATGCGACGTGAGGTGTTATCTTATCCAGCCTGAGAGCACTTGGCGAGAGTGAAGTTTTCCTATTCCTGTCTCCTCACTAGGAAGGGCGTTTTAGGTTTGGAAGCTAATCCCTACTTCTGATTGACTTAGAGAAGGATGAGAGGGAGCAATGAAATAGGGATTGTACAGTTATGGCAACAGCAATTTTATTGTAGTTATTCGTACACTTACACAGCAAATCCATAGTGACGCCCATAAGCTCCTACACGAGCGGTGCTCTGCACTAGTGACTCGTTCGGGACCTCCATCCTGACGGAGTAGTGAACGTGTAACAATAAGTACGGTAACAAGAGGCGGATGCGCTGCGAGTCCACAGGAAGGAGACAGTCAGTCGGGATCACGAGGTCAAGCCGAACTAACCGAGGTGTAGGAATGCGTTCAGAACCCTTAGGTCGAAGCCAAACGCGATTGGGAAGGAGTGTGCTCAGGACCGATAGGTCAAATCCAAGCACGCATGGAAGTGTGTTCAGGACCGTTAGGTCAAAGCCAAACAGGGGTAGGGAAGATAGAACGTACACAGGAGGTCAGCGCGAGAGTAACAGTCGTTCCTCCTCGACCGCAACGAGCGGCGGCCTTATTTAGCAGTATATCGCTGAGTCACTAGTTTGGGCGTGACGCGTCACTCACTTGGCAAAGCGGGTGCCCGCTGCATGCATCTACGCGACAATGTAGTGATAACAAATTTTTCACGTTTGGTGCGTTCTTCAGTTGCTTCTAGATCGAGAACACTTTTTTCTGCTATCGCTGTCTCGCTTATTTTCCTTCTCGAGAGAATTAAAATTTTCATATTGAACGCTTCCATAATTTTAAACCCGTAACCCACGCATTTCCACCTTCTGATTTTCACATTAGTTTCTCTAACTTTCATACGATGTTACCTCGTCCTATAGTTGTCTACGTTGTAATTAATAATTAATTGTCCATAATTAACTATATTTACTAAGAAACAAAATATAAGAATATTGGTAGGTTAGTGGAATTTTGCCGAGACCACCAAGAAGGGTCATTAAGAGAGAGGGGCGAGCATTCTTGATGTGAACTATCTCATAAATTTTTGGCAAGTGGTAGAGGGTTGCCCTGTCACACACTTTCGTCTGCTAGGAGGTAAAAGGAAGATGGAAAGGGGTAGAAAATGCTGAACAGCATAGAAAAAATGTAAATAAATATGGAACGTAGAGGTTCGGGATTGTCTCTTTTAAAAATGAAGCTAGGTCAGTGAGTGAGTGACTAAAGAGGTACTTCGTGCGTTGCCTTACTAATAATCGGAAAAATACTTTATGGAAGGGCCAAAGATTTTTAGCATAAACAGTCAAGTGAGGAAGGATACTCACATATAAACAGGCGGTAAAAATTAATGTGTACGCAGTTACAGTTAAGGAAAATGGAAAAATTCCTTAAGGAAGGAACGGAGATTTTAGAATAAACATTCGAGCAAGGAAGGGTATTCGTAATATAAACAGTAATAAAAATTAATGGGAGTGTAGCCACGAGGTCTGGAGAGGATTAAAATACCGAAGGGTGAGAGCAAAGAAGCCATGAAGTAAACACTCCAAATTCCAAAAATGCTAAGAATTAATGGTTGTTATACTAACAAAATTTAAAGGGTTGTGCCTGTTCAACACCGCTAAAAGAATGCAGGAAAAAAGTGAAGTTAGGAGAGTTCCAAATGTCTTAAGAACGAGTGTAGTGCTTGGTCCAAAACCAACAAACGTCACTAGACGGGCGACCTATCAGAGCCGTCCTACAAGGGGTTGAATAAGATTTTAGTGGATCAAAAAAGTCATGTGACTTGTAAGAAGAAGGTCTCGTGATGATGTTTCAGGAGAGAGAGTGGGGAGTCGTGGCAAGCGCAGAGAATTTGGGATGGATTATGACATAATTTTTCGCGGTGACTGGATAGATCCACTCTAACCGATTTTTTTTCTTTTTAAGAAGTATCATAATAGAAATTTTGTAGTCCTTCAATGATTAAGAAGGAACGCGAACTTTGACTGCGATGATATAGAAAATTATACTGTATCGTTTTTTTAAGTTGAACATTCTTGATTTTGAATTTCGAATCCGTGATTCAATAACCGGTGCATTATCACGAAAGAACGGTGATATTTTGCGGACCGCGATTGGTCTAGTAATTAGTCGGGAAAAAGACATGTTTGGAGAATCATGAATTGAGGATACGTGGAGTAATCACGACCTCAGTAGTTAACAAGTTCAGGAGAAGGGTAAGTGAGGGCAGCGCCTGGAGTGACCACGAACCGTACGAGCTGTAGGAGGGAACGCAGCTGGAAATGACCTGGGTTGGCATGGATGAATCCACGGCACATGCTGAGGGGCAGTGACCTTCTTTCCCCAGCGTTGACGGTCAACACACACCATCTTAAAGTAACGAGGTTGGGAGCTACCAACTGGTTCATGATGAATTAGTGGAAGAAGAGTAGATATTGTAAATATTAGAAATTGAAAGACCTCAGTTCAGAACTTTTGATTAAATAACAATGGTAAATTATTTTGAAAAGGGGCTATCAAGAAAGGCCAAAGATGAGATTTTTGTAATATTAAACTTATGTGTTTATGAAAGGTTTCAATGGAATGTTAACTCTGTTATCAAGAGGGAATGAGCTATTACCATGTGCATTGTGTTTCTTTCAGAGGTAGGGAATGTGTATGTGTTATAGTGACCATGTTGATGTATTATTTTTGTGTTTTTATTGAAATAAAATTGAACCAATATGATTTCAATCTGTGGCATTTTCCTTGATGTAACTCCGTGTGTTACGTTTTTTGATTACGAGTAATTTATTCAAAATTAATAGGGACTTCGTTTTCACGACTATGATCGTTTTTTGAAGGGAATGCTTAACTGACCCGAACACCCTTGATAATTTAGTCCCATTATCATTGGTTTTTCCAACGCAGGGCTACACTTACATAGCACCCCTATTAAAACGTTACAACGTCGATATCGAATGCTACTTGGAACCTTTGGAATTCGATAATGAAAAAAAGGAAGGGTTAAATTGCAAAAACACATTCTATATAGCATAGGTTATTACTTAATTAATTTGATGAAGCTCAAAATAGATACTGTTTTAAGAGAGGTGAAGATTGTCATGGTTCGTTACGCAATTGTATTAATTTGCTTTCAAAGTGGATGAATATTTCTCAAAGATCGTTCCAATACAACCCCACTCCAGAACCTCTTGACTCCAGAATTGGAAATCGCTTGTAAGCAAACTTTAGAATGTTATCTTTGTAGAGAGAATTTTAAAGAAAATGAAACTAAAGTTCGCGACCATTGCCACAGGTGAATTTAAAGGAATTGCTCATAAAAAATGTAATTTATTGCTGCGAATGCAGAGATGTATTTGCAGTGTTGCACATAATTTATCACGCTATAGTGGTTATTTTTTAATCAAAGCATTTTCCGAAAAAAGGAATTATGAGATGGAATTAGCTGTTCTATTAATAATTCTGGTAAAATTAAAATTCTTCCTAAAATTAGCAGGAGTGAAAACCTTTTATAAATATATTCCAATTCCTAATAACAAACCTATTATAATTAATTTTATTGATCCACTAAATTTTCTTATGGCATCATTAGATAAATGCGCTAAGCTTTTATCTCTTACTGCCTTTCAGGCAACACGTATATAATTTCCTGAAAATGATTCTTTCAAATTAGCACAACAAAAAGGAATATTTCCTTACGAATACATTGATAAACCCGTTGTTTTAGATGAAGAAAGCTTACCTTCTCAGGAGCTCAGAAACAATTACGGAATAATACGATGGGGCTCTTCATGTGTGGAATTTAAAAAAATGTAAAACATTAGGAGGGTATAGTGATTTGTACATGAAAATTGATATTTTACTACTCTGTAATGTCTTTGGGAACTTTAGATCTGAAATAATTAAATCTCTCGGTTTAGATCCCTTGGCATTTGTAACACTCTCTTCACTTACGTGGTCTGCATTATTAAAAAAACAGCAAAGCAAAACTCGGGCTTCTTCATGATGTGGATATGTGTCAATTCGCTGAATCCGGTGTTCGTGGAGGTATTGTGCAGTGTATATAAAAGCTTGCTCGTGCAAATAATAGGTTCAAGAATTCCTTTACCGAGGGTATTGAATAATATTAAATGTATTTATATGTCAATAACTTATATGGATATTCAATATGTTCTTACCTTCCCTGTGACAAATTTGAATGGTATTCTTCTCCTTCTGGTTGGAGTATATTATTCTCTTGTTGGAATTTGTTAAAAATTGTGAACATGTAATTATTGAATAAATACTTGATTGTTCTTTCACTTCAATATTTTTTTATATTTCTGTTCATTTTCTTTCCATGCCAAACGCGCGCTCTAACAGCCAACATCCAAACACCCTACCCTCTCTCACTAGCGCTCATGGTAGACAAACTTAGCTACTCAAGTAGCAACAAACTTAGCATTCATGCGCACAACGCGCGCTCTCTTGTAGCCAACTCACACAACCAATATACAAACACCTTTCTTCCCTCACTCACTAACGCTCAAAGTAAACAAACTTAGCAACTCATCGCGCCATCCAGCGCTTGTACACGGGCGAACCCTGCCCGTCAGATTACGCAGTCCCTACCTCCTATCTGGGAAGAGTGGTAAACTCGACCAGTAGGCGAGGCGGCAATGGTAGGAGTCAACGGAATTTATATTCTATGGCAGCGGGTACAAATCTGCCTCGAGGCATGTTATTAAGATGTTTTTTTGTGGGGTCCTTTTTAGTCCTTGATCTTCTAACTCAAGCTCTTTGAAGGGTCACTTAGGCCCTTAGGGCTAGACCTTTGAGTTAGAAGATCAAGGGTAGTATCTACTGCTACCAACGTGATTGACGAGATTGTAACGTTATTGTGTACATCACTCATAGATCCTAGAAGTGAAGGTGAAATTCTATTTCAAATTGAAATGATATTAACAGCACATGCAGCTAGTATTAAAACATTATTTTAAATAGGTTTTTATTGCTTCTCACAAGGATACAAATATTAGTTCATTGTATAATATTATTGCACTAACATACGTTTTTCATTCTATCAAAATACAGAACTATTTTTTTCTTATGTTTGCTGATATTTTTAATGTCTTGTGTATTTGTTTTTATGGTTCAATAATTTTTCTAATGCATATTTCGTCCCTAATAAAGCGACTTCCGCAATAAAAAAAATTTGTGAAGAAACAGTGCAGGAGATGGGTTTACTCCGTAGTTTGGCTTCACTCCGTTCGAATGTAAAATCCATTCTATGGCTTTAATAGTATATAAAAAGTACATTTTGTTTGTATGTTAACACTTATGATCTTGAAAACTAAAAGGGTTGTAGACTTCTGGTTTTTCTCTACGAAGTAGAAATCAACTTTAAATATTGGCTAGTGAACGTCTGATGCATTTTTGAACAAACTATGCAATTTTGTCTAATACACTTTTAGCCAAGCTCCATCAAATTTTGCGCAATTGAGATTGAAGAGAAGAAGAAAATCAGCTTACATGAGGTATAGAAAAATTCCATCTCTCATCCAAATCCTTAAAATATTATTGTTCGTCTTTATATTTACATAAATTTTCGTAAATAATAATATTGTAAGTATCTGAATACGGCACGAATAGGTGTCGAAAGGTTGTGAGAATAATTATAAATACAAAAGAATTATATTCAAAATATACCTCTAAATGGTCTATTAATCATTAAATACAAGCTTAATAAAATAGACATAATTTTTATTATATTTACATAAATGTTAGAAAGTGCCTCTCTTTCTTACTTCTAACTATAATGTATTCTACAAGTACGAAACAATATGTCTCTATCAAAAATAAATTAAGTTTTGCGTTATTGATGAGTTCGCAAATAATGATGGTTAGTTCATATTTTGCTTATTCACAATTCTTGCATTGAATTTTACTATCGTTTACTCCAGCCTTCATTCTTCATCAAGTTTATCATTGATGATTTTCCGTATTTGACTCTTTATTTCTTTCAACTTATTTTGATTTTTGACAAGTTTTAGAGCGACGACAACATATTCTCCGAAAGCCACAATTTCACCATTTAAATGGTTATGCTCATGTCTTGATAATCCATTATTTACTGCCTGCGTGTTTTGCTCGTTTTGAGAAGTGAGAGATTCCCTCGAACGAAATTCACAGAGTCTATTTTCTGAAGCACCATGCTGAATATTAATTTGCTTTGAATTTACTCTTTCATCCTCAGATTTATTATTACAACTCATTGTATTGTTTCCTGAACTGTCAATATGAGTAATTTGTAAATCATCAGCTAACATGGAAGAAGACGATGCTACCGATGAAATAGAACAGACTGATGTGTCAGGCTGATAACACTCTTGAGGTTCTTTTATTATCATCGTGTTACTAGACTGAGGTTTCTGTTCCAGTTTATCCATGTTAAAGTAATCGTGAAATTCGTCACTTAAATCCTGATAAAAAAAAAGTGCGAAGTTAAACATTGAAGTTGTGTTAGATGATCTGAAGGACGTTTCTCCCTTAAAATGTAAACGTTAAAAAAAATATGATTAGAGAAAATGTTCGTACCTCTTCCACAGATGTAACGGCATTAGAAGTGGTTTTTGTGTCGCTCACTTCACCAATGGGGTAAGTTAGAATTTCATTGTATCTGTAAGAAATTTCTCCATGTTATCAATCATAATATATAAACACGATCTAGCGTATTGTATGAGTACATTACGGATCGAAAATGACCATGTACGAATTAAAAATATTTAAAAATATCCATTATAAATTGTGAAAGAAATGTAATATTCTTACTCTTCAAAATTCTCTTGCAGAGACCAATGCCTATAGTAATCAACAAGCTCCACTATCGTTGGAAAATAACGAGCCTCTGAAAGATTGTACTGCTTTGCACCATTACTAATTCGTTCGCACACTAGCATATGAATGACTTCATTGATGGTTCTGCAAAATGTCAAGTACTCAAGATTTAGCTTTGGAATTAATACATACAAATTATTCCCTTTAAAACCTTAAATTATGGGTGTATTAAGACCACCGTTATCCACATTTCTCGCAACTTTTATCCAATTTTCATTTTTAGGACGATTGATTAAATCGTATACTGTGTGAGTTAACATTAAAACGTATATTAACTTCACATCGAAACAACATAGCAATAAATATAATTGATTATGATAAACGTTTCCGTCACCTTAATGTAGCTCTGTCAGTGCGGGATGAGAGCGTTTGCGTATTCCAATGAAACTGGGGGTTATGCCACGGTAGCGTGGCTACTGGTAGGATAGGCCTCAGTTGAGGAACCAGACACAGTATACTCCGAGTCACGTAAGTTTACATAAAAAAACGTCATGCACATTGCCAACTTCTACGAAATAAACGCTCAAAAAACACTGCCGCTCGGATAAGGGCCTATAATGTCATTCGCCTCAGCCGATGTTATGTGAGGTTAGAGTCTAGTAAATTCATTGATGTACTTCGTGCGACGCTATATTCCCTAGAATATTCAATAGAATGCGAATCGTATTTAAGTATAAACAACAAACGTTGCCACTAAGTATCAAAACAATGAAATTGTAGTTTTTATAACATTTTCGTTAAACAACCTCAAGATGGACTGTACACAATACTTATAGAGATACAGAAACTAAGTAAGCCCAAAAAAGTATCAAAAATATTTTGTAGTGTATCTTACGGACAAGTAATACCTATAACAATGAAAACCCACTGAACCCGAATGTGTGGGCGCAGCCAGCATATTGCATTGGGGTCAAACGTCCGAGAGATACTCGGCCACTGGGTCATGACGTCATAGTCATAAATAATATATAATAAAGAGAGAGAGAGACGAGAGTGAGAGACGGTGTGGGTGGACGGACCAGAGCGGTGCCCTATCTGTTGTGGGCATTGCAATCACCTGCGATACCCCAGAGAAAACCTCGCCCTGATCCCGAAGGACCGACACCTGTCGACCGAACCACCCTCGTCGGAGCCTAGTGACAGCACGGTCAGCCACCGACCATAGATTTACGTCGACGACCGCCATGGACTACTTAATCTCTCTCTCCGGCGCTCGACCCCACTACAACCCCGAGTGAGTATTAAAAGCATTTATACACACCATGAGTTTCTCTAGAACTGACCCCTCATCACCCACCCCCCTTTGTCGCGGCCAACCTAAACGGGCTGCGAGCGACCCACGACATCACTCTCTAATCTTACTGATAATTTCTTTATAATAATCTTATCAAAATCTACTATACACTTAATATGGTGATATGCCATTAACAAATACAAGATACAAGTGCAATATTAAACAATACACCAGGAAGCAATAGCACATGCGTCGCACAAATAAGTCACAGGAAGAACACGATCATACGGTCTAAGCATATTGGAGCACACGTGCATGAAAAGCGATGTTGAGGTTGGGGATACATTTAAGTTTCTCAAACATCCGGAATCACTGCCAACACGCGAGGAACACAAAATAAATATATCATTCTTCTTATGGATCGATGGAGAATGATGACGTTGGCTACACTCTGTACCAACCTCAAACCAGTTAAATTTGAAGAAAATAATTAAATAATTTACCAATAAAAGCGCAGTTACAATCACATATGATCACATCTACAAATGTGGAGAACAATAAAGTGATTTGCAGTTGATACCTTTCAATAAACAAATAGAGTCCGTGCCTTTCCGTTCATTATATTTTCTCTTTGGTTACATTCCTTCGATGCAGAGTTATCTGACTCCAAGTATATGTCTCACAACGTCCCGTCTTCCGTCACCCTTCTCATATAATTCTTCCACCTACTGCCCTGTTGTAGGGGGAGGAAGCCCCAAAGGCTAAGGGAAGGAAATCCCAGTGCTAGAGTCCTGAGGAAAATCTCGCCAGAAAATCTGGTCTTTCAAGTTGATAGGAGGTTGGACTTTAGGTTAACAGACCACTTCCGAAAAAAAAGAAAAAATGTGTTCAGTCACTCTTGAATCGAAGCCTCAAAACAAGGAGATACTTTGGTAATCGACATAACAAAAGGAAATGGGATATGATTTGGAAACATGGAACATCAAAACCTTACGTACCTCAGGGACATTGAAAAAGCTGAAAGAAGAACTGGACACATTCAAGTCCATATACACGAAATGAGATGGAGAAGTAGAGGCATTACGGACTCGGGTAATTATGCAATCTGTTATAGTGCACAAGAAAGGGGCGCAGAATTTTGAGCTGGCTTCATTGTTCACAATTAAGAAAAGGATAACAAATTTTACACCTGTTGATAAAAGACAGTGTTTATTAATAATAAAAAGAAGATGAACAACTTCATGATAATATGTGTTCATGCTCCCACAGAAGATAAAAGAATAAATTCAAGATGCATTCTACTAAAAACTAAGTAAAATACATAGCAATATTCCCAAAAGTGGTAAGAAACAGTTATGGGTGATTTTAATGCTCAAGTACAGAAAGAACATATATTAAAACCAAATTTAGTCAAGTTTATTCTCCATGAAAAAGTAACTATAATGCATAGAAAATTATTCATTTCGCAACTACAAGGAATATGGTGGTCAGCAGCACATGTTTCCCATATAAGAGAATACGTCTACAAACATGAAATTCGCTAGGTGGAGAAACACGAGATCAAATTGATCATGTACCAATTGAAACCAGACGCTACTAACGTGAGAGCATACAGAGGACCAATAGTAGCAGCGATCATCCTTAGGAGAAAATAATAATAAAACAAAGAATATCTGTCGCCAGCATTGGGAAAGGAATAGTGAGCAAAAAGTTCGACGATGGTAAACTGAAGGATGGTATATTGCTCGGGAATATAGAATCAGAATTGTAAAAATTAGAAATAGGGAATTATTAGGGTTATAGAAATAGAGTTGAGATTTATGTTGATGGTTTTGTGTTTGTGCATCATTTTATATTTAAGTCTGTCGAAATATATGATTTTTATTTCAAGGAAGTGTCTGTTAGTGTCACTTTGGAAACAGTGTTCGTTTTCTAGTAGGTGTGAGACAAAATGGAACTGGTTAATCCGGTCTTTGAAGCCGTGAATGTGCTGTTAAATTCTTTGTTGGAACGTTTTTGACCTATATAATCCGCATTGCAGTATCCAGATGATAATGAATACACCCACTCCATAGATTTAAAGGGAAGGGGTCCTTGATTTTTTAAGGAAAAGTTTCGTGTTTTCGGTGAGCCAAATGTTGTGTTAAAACCTTGTTTTTTATTGTGTTAGTAATAATAGTGAAATTGTTCTAAAATATGGCATTGAGATAAATTTAACTGATTTCTTATCGAGGTGTGAGGGAAGTGGTGGTGTTAAGAAGTACTTTATTTCGTTTGCGACAGATAAATTTGTCCACAAGGGAAGTGTTGTATACTCTATGACCGCTATGTATTTGATGGTGTTTATTTCCTGTTGTCTGTTTTGAGACATTCAACAACAGAGTGATTTTGAGATAATAGTCTTTTAAAACACTGGACTCATAAAAACAGTCAACAATAATATTTTTGTAGAAATAATAGAAAGGATTACCTACGGCAGCAAATGCTACCATTTTCTGAGACACATACGGAAGAGGTATATTCCTAAGAATCTGAAGACTATATAACATCGTTATAAAACCTATTGTATGGCACTGAATGCTGGATATTAACAGCCCATACAGAAAGAACATGGTCTGGGAGAGGAAAGTACAGCGATGTATTTTCGGAGTAGTATTTGATAACGGTCTTTGGAGAAATTTTGATCTTGAATAACTCTTCAAGCAACGGGACATGCTGAAATTAAGGTGAATAGAATAAAATGCTTAGATCATGTTCTGCGAATGGACGAGGAAACAATACGACAGTAAATGCGAGATACCAAATCACCAGGTAAGTTAAAGAAAGGTAGACCATAACTAAAATATGGATGGTTGAATAATGTGGAAAAAGATAATAGACACATGAGCGTAAGGAGATGGAGACAGAAGGCAAAAAATAGAGAAGAATGGGCGACAATTGAAAGTGAATCCAAGGCTACACTCAAAGGGGCGTAGAGCTTAAGAAGAAGATAATAAATGTTTCTACATTTGATCTCACAATAATTAAAACTGAATGCACCACAAAATTTCACACCATAATCTAAGATTCTATAAGGAAACTAGGAGTAATGTGCAATTGTTTATATTTGATACTTACTTCATGCTGATGACATATTTATCTTGTCCATTATTGTTTGGTGAGCTATTTTGATATTTGGGGCGAATACGCACCAAGTACGAACCTCTCCTTTGTTGACAAAGACGTTTATCCGCATCACTTCTCTCCATTAAACCGGCAAACCTAAAACGAAACACTTTGACTAAAAAGTCTTTATCTGATGATTTGTTCATCATATTACTAGTTTATTTTTATTCTCTGTTTTTGATTAAGTTGCGTGTTTGTGTAAAAGATGTGAATCGTACGTAAATCAAACACTGCAACTTTTCCCAGCATGCCCATGACCCCAATTGATAATTTAGGACGTGTAAACGTAACTATCTGTGCCAACATTTATTTTTGTGTTGGGAAGGCTGGTTGGAGATGGTGAATCATAAATAAACATATGGTATCAGAATTTTATTGTTTAGTGGGTCATTTTAAGTGTGTCCACCGGGCTCTGAACCCGCTATGGTTGCTCTGCTCCATGGATATTTGCATGTATATGCAAGTTATTATAGGGAGGAGGGATGCAGTCAACTGATTTACACGAGTTTAATTCAGAACTATTGACGAAAAATTGAGAAGATAGCTCGATCGATTTACGTGAAAACGTAATTCAGAACCTTGTTCAAGCGGTTCCATCGTAGGTCTCGAAGCATATTCCACAAGCTGCTCAATCCACCTCTCTTTAAATGTCTTTAAGGCGTAGTCACAGCGTGTATAATGAATTAATATCTTAAGCAGCTCTGTCCAACTAGAGGCCATTCTTTCACGGTCCGCGAGTTTTNTGGTGGGGACCAAAACTTTTTTGTTACTAATCTCTGCTATATATGACGTGGCATATCTGGCGAGAGAAAACAGAAATTGTCTTTGGAATTACAGCGTCATCCATTACAATATGAAAACATTTTATTGCAGTACTAAATAATAAAAATACTCGTACTTTTTAAAGATAAAGAAATATACCATTAAATTTTTCCGTCTTGAAATAATACAAATTTTTTGACGAGAATCTAAACATCGCGTTACAAATAAATAAATATGTCCCATTAGTTTTATTTATCAGGCAACATTTTTGCCAAATCCCGACCTGTGCCGGTCCAATTGATCGAAAGTGTATAGAAAATGGCCCGCGGACCAAAGTAAGTTGGACAACACTGATCTAAAGCAAAAGCGTCGACAAAAGCTTGCGGTTGCGGCGGCAGTCATCAGACACTTCTCTTTGACATTATTAAGAAGTAGCTAACTTGAAATAAAATTTCATGATAATTTCGAAAACAACGTTTTTACCCATGTAACGATGTTTAAATCGTAAAAATGATATAAACGATGAAAAAATTATCGATGTTTTTGAAAATTGTTATTAATATTGTACAAAAATTATACATTGGTTTGGTTGTCTACTAGTAACACTTGTTGAACAACATACACTGCTATATTGAGACCATAGATTAAATAATTGAATTATTTAATTACATTCTCAAATTTATAAATTACTTTATTCAGAAACAGTAGCCAGCAGAGGGTAAAATTGAGAAAGAACGTTTCCAACACATGCGCGAGAGAATATTTTTCTTAAAAGTAATAAAAATCTTTAGAAATTGTTGACTACAAAAGAGTAATAAAGCAGCTACTATTGTTATAAACGAAAGAGGGACCAACTTTCACTTCCCACACAGGAAGAAACCACATGTGCAAGTAGTTAGCAACATTATCTTACCAACAAGGACCTTATCATTCGGGAATCGTTCTATATAATTCCCTGCCCAAGAATATAAAAGACATTATGAAATTGAATATCTTCAAATCCGCGGTTAAAAAAAGTACCTTCTGCACCAGTGCTTCTACACTGTAAAAGAATTTATTGATTTTAACAAAAGTTAAATTCGTCTTGTGCTTTATAACGCCATTGCTGGAGTACTTTTTAAACAACTTATAACAATTTCAAAAACTATTTTCTTGCATGATTGTGTTGTCTTATGGCTCATATTAATTTAGTTTTATGTGTACTCAACATTGGCACGTTTGTGTACATAAATTCTGTAGCCCCATCCTGGCCCGGGTTTTTCTCCGGTTTTCCTTCGGGTAGAGGCGGATTTATCATACAGGTTCTCTAGGCTTTGTCTAGGGGCGGGTCTATTGTAACAATAAATCGTGAATTTAGTGTTATTTCAATTTTTAAGCACTATACTCAGAATAATCTATAGTTCGATAATAACTTACATGTAATTTTTTGCTTAAAATTACAAACATATTGACATTCTATTAGTATTATAACTCGCAGCTAACTTTTTATCTTATCTAGGAATTTTTGCTGAATTTTTTGAATCCGCCTCTGCCTTAGGGCCCTTGATCGGAATTGATGGGATGGTCCCTTGCTTGCTTCCGGAGAGTAAATTAGTTTTTTTTCCTCCACGTGGTCATACGCAGTTTGTACTGTTTTTTGACAATAAATTTATTTATATTTATTTATTTAACTTTATTGAGGTCTCATTCAGATTCTTCTAGACGTAATGTCATTCGTGAAGCAAGAGTTAAGGGTACAGGTTATGTTTCTTATAAATGTACGGAAGGGCGATGCAAAGCTTTACCTGAAGATATTACTTGTTCAATAAAGTTTCATTTAAAGTTAGATAAGGAATCAGTAGGATATATAGGGGCCAATTTTTGTTCCTTCGAAACTAAAATTGCCCAAGATATTTATTTGCAAACATTGATTGAAACTTAAAAAAGTAGTTCAAAATCTACCAAGAATAAGGAAATGTGAAACTAGTGGATTAAATCGATGAAGATCAAAAAGAAGTAACAAGTCTGCTACCTAAAAAGTAATGGTTCCATAATGTCGGTTTGTAAAAATGTAATTTTAAAATTTCATGGAGTTTAAGTAGATCATGTTAAAAGGTTTCGTGGGTTTTTGCTCTTGGGGAAGAACCCACGTGACTTAAGAGGGAAAAATAAATTATTTTTTTTGTGGGATTTTAGGGTTCGTCAAGGTCATTAAAGCCCTTAATAAAGTGGTAATGCTATACCAGACAACATTTGTGTACTGATTCATCAGCATATGAGTTCATATGATGTCAAAGAGACCCACTTTAGGGGAAGTCCAAAAATATTTGGATGTTCGACTTACTGTAAATAAATGCAAAAAATGTTCATGAGCAAACATCTAGAGCTAGAAAATATTGTAAGGTATAATTTTCACTACATGTATTTTTTAAAAATTGACTACAGATTTGGTCTCCTGCACTTGCGAAAGACTATCTAGTAAAAATAAATAAATAAATAATTACTACTTACGACCTGAGTATAAATTGTGAACAAATTTACCATAAAGTCGAAATTTTGTGAACTTCATATCAAAAAGTACTTACGCCCATACTAAGGTCGTAAGTCTTTATTTATAACATTAATTGTAGTAGAGTCTATCCAGTAAATTGAGTGATCCGCTTCTATACTGAAGTTATCGAGAGTTTGGACACCAAAAATAACAAAGATGGCGGACTCGAGTGGTGTTTCAGGGCAGCCACCACCAATATTTTAGAACAAAAACCCCACATTCATGAAGACTTGGATTGTCGTTTGATATTAAAATCATCTTTTGGTAGCACTTCCATATCTGTTACGGGTGTACCAACACTTTAGAAATAACAAAGAGATTATCGTAAAGTGAATTACGTTGAAAGTAAATTAAAAAATTAAGATTTCTTCGATAATTTAAGCAATATATTTTATATAAAGGAATGTTAATTTTGTGTTACACTACAAAGGATACAAAGAGTATTTTAAGGATAGGTTCTCCTAGAAGTATTTTTCAAGTTTGGTGGATGTGAATACAACGTATAAGATGAAAATTTCACTTAAGTCGAGTAATATACGATATAGGGGGATTCAATTGTGTAGGTTGGCAGTTCTCCCAAATTTCTGTAACTTTTCTGATGGCAGCTAGACTATACGTGATAACGCCAAACGTAGTATTGTTGCAAAGACGATAGTACACAAAAATAGGTCCAAAAAGTTTTACCAATCAATAAAGTCAGCAAGTGAGGACCAAAATGATGAAATTGTTGCTAATGTTTCGATTTTATGCAGAACACACCTACTGTTGCGGGGCGCGGAAAAACTTACTCGAACCCCACACCTGATCACCAAATGTTAAAGTACGAAACAATTTGACCGAGAGGAACGTGAAAAGGAGCAAACATGAGTAAGAGAGAATTCTTCGTACGTAGATATCAAATTTATTGAGTGACACACATTAACTGTGGCGCGCTGGAGTTCGGTTCCTGGCGTCAATTGGCTGCCATCGTAGCCTTCGAATCGTAAAAGAGAGATTGTATGGGAAAGTTATGGAGTCGCTACACGTAAGCCCCGAGGGGAGGCCTGTGCTGTAGTCAGGGAAGAGAGACGGGCAGCCCCGGGTTTAAGGCCCTTCTGGTGAGATGTTGGAGACTTGGAGAATCGTAGCGTTCCGCTGGGATCCCTTGTGAGCTACCGCACCGCGCCTATTTAAACCCTTTTTTAGTCGAATTAGCGCATGCCTCCGTCCACCATCGCCTGCATGTAGGTCAAAACTCGCCACGCTGCTTGTTTCAAGACACTCCCTAACATACCGGTGCAAGAGGTATTTTATAAAAGGCAACTGTGGGTGAACTGTTTTGTATCCATGACTTGAAAAGTAATGAGGCAAAGATGTATGATTACTATGAGGGAGTGGCAAATAAAGTCTCTAGATGAAGTATGTTCATTTCTTTTTGATTATATCAATACTGAAATTCCAGGTTCCGTCAAACATAATATTATTCAGTTATGGGCCGTTTGGGTAGAATAAGAACCATAACATGATCCGTTTTTTAATGTATTTGTGGTAATTCCCATTTCAAGTCAATTACTTACAATTTACTAGTACGAGTGTATTCTTTTTCCCCTTCTGTCATGAATTTTGGTCGTATCAAATTCATCGTAAGGGAAGTAGACAGAATCGACACACCGAAGGAATGCATGGAACTTATATTAAAGACAATAGTGAAGGACGATTTACTGTCCATGAGGTGAAGAACAATGAAATCCTAAGGAATGGTGCCCTGTTTTCTATAAAAGAAACACTTCATCCTCCGATGAAAGATTCCCAATAAATACAAAAAACTTTCAAATTTTAACCCTCAAGCAGTTTCATTTCTCCTCAACAACTCAGGGGAAACTATTAGTTAGGGAATTTATTGGTGGCTTGTGTTATCAACATTTTTTCCTTTGAAATGCAATAAGCCAACAGAACTATCTACTAAAACGGTCTACGGCGAAGGAAAGGTAAGACTTATGTTAACTTTTTCTTACATTATTACTATTAAAGTAAAATTAAAATGTTCGAACTGTTTGTTTAAAAATAATTCTAAGAATGCTGCACGAGATTTTCAAATGAGGAAAAGTGATATGTTTGTTGGGAACTTTGCTAACCGTATGTGCAGTATTTTAACAGAGACAATAAGTTAATTATTGATTTCAGATACCTATAAACAAAAACAAGATTCAAGACATAAGAAAACTAACTGAACGCACAAGAGTTTATTATGATTTCTACAATGCTTTGTTACAGTGGCCAACAGATGTTGAAAATCCTAGAGAGTTGGTCTAAATTTAATCTTAAGCTACATCTTTCTTTAAATTATTCCTTTTTCTTGTCAAAGAACTATGTTCAGTAATAAACTAAATACACTGCGTGTCTGTGTAATTGACGTGTTAACTGAGACCTAAACCCGGAAAATGACACAAACATACGAACTTTTGTATTTATAAATCTTATTTCTTGCAAAATACCATTTGTGATTAAAAAAATTATTTAACAATATCAATCAATCAATGCCTTTGTATACCTTAGTAAATGAGAAGGTAAAAATCACACAAGAAAAAAGCAATTACGTTTTGAGTAGAGATGTTTTTGTTGTTTTCCTAAAATTATAAAAATGTCAGTGTTTTTCAAAAATTAACGATTCATTGCTTTCATGTAGCTTACTATCTTTGTAGTATCTGTGAACAGCAGTGCTGATTTATATCAATAATACTTAAAATAAGGATGAACTTCATAAAATTTACGATAAAATACGTTTTCAAAATTTATACACCTCAAAAAATAAGGGAGAATGACAGTTGAAGTCATTCCAATGGCATTCTCCCTCAATTCCAAGGAATCTATAAGAACAAGGAGTTCAAAAATAGAGTTGTATTATACTAAGTTTTAAAAAATTAAGCTAAAGGATAATTTATTGAAATCTGTTTGTGAAAATCATATTATCATTAAGATATTTTCTTGCTAGAAATGACATTTATTTAGAATAGTAAAATTACACTATATCTTGATTTTTTCGTACATCTTTCGTCCGTTGTTAGGACATTATTGTGACGAGCTTGGAAACGTACAATAAATAGTGACAACAAGATTGGATTCTTAATGTCAATAGAAAAAGAAAGTTTGTCCATCATATCAAGTTTGGCGAACATAAATACTCACCAATCGTACTGACCAAGGAATCTGTAATCATTCCAAAGTTTCACATCTCCATAAGGAGGAGGAGGGAGTTCTGTTTGTTCTTTGCATCTCCGTTGTACTGCACCACAAGTATCAGCATCTTTTAAACATGTTTTATGTATAGATATACTACAGAATTGGCACGTATAACCCTATAATAAAATAGAATAACATTATTTCAGAATTATCTCTTAATGCAATATTGAAACAACTATTTCAATAGTTTTCGTACACATATTACCTGCATTAAAAGTCCCCTTAAAGATTTAAAACATAAATCACACAAAGTTGGTCTCTCAAAAGTACTAATATTGAATATGTGTCCATTATCCCTTCCATGGGATGGCTGAATGTTGTCTCTAGAAAGAAATTTAAGAACGACAAATTCAGTTTGTCAATTACAAAAATAGTATATTGTCAATAAAGAACGTGCGAGGTCATGTACATATATGCTGCCCATGAAGATACGATTTAGTCTCACTTCAACGTGTATACAACTAATTATCCATATCATTTGTGATCAATTGCGAAACGTCGGAAAATATAAAATATATTGTTAACATAAAAAGGTCTCTTAATGTTGAAATTCAAGACACCTTCACAGAAGAATTAGATGTAGATATGCGAAAATACACTTCCAGGAAACACTATCCCTCATTTTCTTTTCTTCTTGAATTACTATAATGGTATTAAGACTCCGGTCTTGGGGCGGCAGTCTCATTTATGCTATTGTTATTGTTCATATCAAAATTGGAGTTATTTTAATTGTTACAATTTATTAATAATATTTTCAGAATGAACTAAAAATTTCATAATAGTACGTATTCATTTATTCCGTAAAGTATAAATTATGTATATTATAAAACGCTAACCATTTGAATTCCTATCTTAGAGGGGAGATTTTGCCTTAGAAACGATAAATCCGCCTCTGTCTGAAGGCCCTTTGATCGAAATTGATGGGAATGTCCCTTGCTTGTTTCCGGAGGGTAAATAATTTATTGTCCTCCACTTGGTCATATGCACTTTGTAACTGCATTTTTGACAAGAATATGTTTATTTCAGGTCAATGAATACAAGCTCATTAAGAGATTTATTCGTGGTATTGTAAACACAAGTGTGACTAATTACACTCGACGAATCAAAATTATCAGGGTACTTTTTTCACCTTTTCATGCTCTGAAATGTATGGATGTGAAGTTTCCCTCGAGTATAATATTATGTTTTTTCTATAGGCTTGACGGTATGTTTGTGCCATCCTTTCGTACTGTGTTATCCTTAAGGTACGTTTACACTTGTATGCATGTATTAACGACTTGTATGAGATACATGCATCGCAACTTTTTGAAGGGTTGTGATTTGTATGAGCTCAGACACTTCTACCTCATACATGTACAGTATATGGTAGCGTTTACACATCGCGCTTTGTATCACCCAAGGGATAAGAATTTCTTCAAAAAACAATCGCCGTTTATATTACCTTTCAAAACTCTATAACCAACCACCCGAATTCATGATTAGTTTCGTAAATATAAGACTCTTCTTCGAAAAGTAGTCTATGCAGCTAAAGTTATGGAAAACGACAGGCAGGTACTAAAATCGAACAACCGGACGAAAGCCATGTGGAATATTGTTAAAAATTACACATCAACTTCTGAAAATCGCGAAGAAAATATTTCTCTACTAAACGATGGCAAAATCGTATCAAATCCTCAGGACATCGCAAGTTTGTTTAATTCTTACTTCTCAGAAGTAGGTAAAATAACGAACTCAATATATTCAAGTCAATGTNAAAATCGTAACAAATCCTCAGGACATCGCAAATTTGTTTAATTCTCACTTCTCAGAAGTTGGTAAAATAACGAACTCAATATATCCAAATCAATGTCCTCCAATTATATCCACCCACGTACCCAATTCTATGTTCACTTCCGAAACTAACGCCAGTGAAGTCATGAGAATCATCAGCTCATTAAAAAATAAATTTTCAACAAACATAAATGATATACCTGAGTTTATTGTTAAATTTTCGTCCTACGCTATATTAAATCCACTAAATATTTTTAACAGCTCTTTATTGGAAGGGGTGTTTCCTAACACATTTAAAAGAGCTCAAGTGAAACCTTTATACAAAAAAGGAAACAAACTTAATATTGGAGGTTACCGACCAACATCTCTACTACCCACTTCCTCAAAATCCTAGAAAAATTGTTCTATAAGCGTCTTCTAGATTTTTTATCAAAAAACATTATCTCTGACGATCAACACGGTTTTAGGAAATCATTTACCACTACTAGCGCCATATTTTCTTTCTTAAACGATGTTACCACATCTCTTGACCGTGGAGAAAATCCTCAGGGTGTTTTTCTTGATTTATCCAAAGCATTCGATGTCATCGATCACGAAATTCTCCTTTTCAAATTGCATTCTTGAGGCATTGGTGGACTTCCACATCAATGACTAACTTCTTATTTAAAATATAGATATCAACAGGTCGAAATATTCTATACTGAAAATAAAATACTTCAGCGTTCTTTCAGAAAGAAAGTCACTTACTTGCGGAGTACCCCAAGGTTCAATTCTCGGCCCTATACTCTTTTATTGTATGTGAACGACATGTCATCATCCACATCAGATTGCAAAATGGTTCTTTTTGCTGATGACACTAATTTACTATGTAAACACGCCAACGTTCAAAAGCTTTTGTCTAACCTTTCGACTTGGTTCCATGCAAATCGTCTCATTGTAAACACTGACAAAACAGTGTCTATGTCATTTCACAATAGTATCACAAAATCCTTACCCCAGGTTTCTCTTTCTTTAAACGGAGCACAATTAAAAACTGTTACGAATACAAAATTCTTAGGTCTCCATATTCAAGACAACCTCAAATGGAATTGTCACGTTGACAATCTTAATTACCAATTAAGCAAATTGTGTTACACATTCCGAATCATAGTTAACGTAGTTAGTCCACGTATTTCCCGTTGCGTATATTTTGCAAACGTTTACTCCCATTTACGTTACAGCTGACCTTCTGGGACAATTCCGATCAGAGTATTTAAACCTTCAGAATTCAGAAGAAGATAGTTCGGATAATTTGTAAATCTCACCCCCGAAACTCTTGTAAACCTTTATTCAAGGATTCAAATATCTTAACACTTCCCTGCATTTATATTTATGAAACCGTCGTGTTTGTTAAGACCGAATTACTGAAGTGCCACCCTTTCTTTATACGAAACAGTCTCGTTCACGAACACTATACACGCAATAGTAGTAATATTCATCGCCCTAGAGTGTCAACCACTCTTTGCCAAAAAGGACCTTATCATTCGGGAATCGTTCTATATAATTCCCTGCCCAAGAATATAAAAGATATTATGAAATTGAATCTGTTCAAATCAGCGGTTAAAAACTACCTCCTGCACCAGTGCTTCTACAATGTAAAAGAATTTATTGATTTTAATAAAAGTTAAATTCGTCTTGTACTTTATCACGCCATTGCTGTAGTACTTTTTAAACAACTTATAACAATTTCAAAAACTATTTTCTTGCATGATTGTGTTGTCTTATGGCTCATATTAATTTAGTTTTATGTGTACTCAACTTTGGCACGGTTGTGTACATTAATTCTGTAGCCCCATCCTGGCCCGGGTTTTTCTCCGGTTTTCCTTCGGGTAGAGGCGAATTTCTTATACAGGTTCTTGAAGCTTTGTCTACGGGTGTGTTTATTGTAACTATAAATCGTGAATTTAGTGTTATTTCAATTCTTATGATTTTTAAACACTATACTCAGAATAATCTATAGTTCGTTAATAATTTGTACATGTAAAATAATTTTTTTGCGTTAAATTATAAACATACTGACATTCTATTAGTATTATAACTTGTTGCTAACTTTTTATCTTATGTAGGAATTTTCGCTTAAAGTTTTGAATACGCCTCTACCTTAGAGCCATTGTTCGGAATTGATGGGATGGTCAATTGCTTGCTTCCGGGGAGTAAATTAGTTAATTGTCCTCCACGTGGTCATGCACAATTTGTACTGTTTTTGGACAATAAATGTATTTATTTATTTACACGTACTGTATAGAGACTACACAGACTAAATAGAGACATGGAACAGAAAACGGCAACTTGTAAATGAAGAGAAATCCTCTTGTTGTTGAAATAAAATAATCTGAACTTAACTAGTTAATCTAATTTGCACTACTCAACACTTAAAATTACAGGAGTCAATAGAGTATGAGAAAAATGTATAACAATGATATAATCTACAAACTATTACATACATGTATTCAGCTAGAATGAAAACAAACATGGCGGAGCACGTACTGGTCATGGTTTCTGCGCATAAGCGTTCGCGACTTGTATGAGCGACGTGTAGGACACTGTAGAGGATCGAAACCGTAATCAAGGGAGGGTGTTAAATTTTATAAATATTATTATAATATTTATTGTAAGTATTGTTATCTATATTATTGTAAATATTGTTATGAATATTATTGTAAATATGATTATATATATTATAGCGATTTAGTATTTTAATAAAATACATCAATTTATCAAATAGATAATTAACTATTCATTAAATTTATTAATTGTTTGAATGGCAAATGCATTAATTGTTTAAAATGGCAAATACATATTAAAGGATAAAGATACATTTTATCATTTTCAATATTATCTGTTGAAAGTTCAGGTCCAATGGGGGGGGGGGGCTATAGCCCCCTTAGTCCCCCTCCCATAGACCCTCCACAGGTAGGACATGTATATCCTGAGTGATGCTCATACAAAATGTATCTGAATCTGTCTGACGACCTGTCGCGTGATATGTCAAAGAGAAACTATATGGCACTAGTTTATACAAATTGACATGTATCTCATACAAGTCGCTCATACATGTGTACAAGTGTAAACGTACCTTCACAGGGTGGTAAAAACTTGACGGGAACCTAAGGAAAATATTTCTCCCATATGTCCCGGATAGCTTTTCTCGCGGGTACAGACTCAGTAAAGTAAGTACACACTTAGAAATGAGAAAATCGCCCGTCTTTAAACCACCATCGCTTTAACCATCACACTCTTCGAACTGCTTTTCTTTCCTTTTAGATATTCTAAAATTGTTAAGAAAGGTGTAGGATTGTCCTTGGCAAGATAAATAATTTGGTTATTTTCAAACTAACATTTCGCTTGATGCTATTAGATGTGGTGAGCAAAACATATAAATCACACTTTTATTTACATATAGTTGTAAAACAAAGTTTTTTTCTGATTACCATGTAAGCCTTTTCCTTAAGCGCACTTCCAGAAATTACTATACAAATAAACTTCTTGATTTAAATTTCAATGTTTGAATTAATATTTTTATTCTCAATCTTTTTCTGCTAATAACAATTATTACTCTAAAAACCAGGGTTTAACGAAAAAGATTTTGCGTAAGACAGTATAAATCACAAGAACTCAAAGTAAATTGGATTTCCAGTCACATGAAACCTTGATTTCATTTGAAACTTGACTCATGACATAGAACAAAACTTCATATACACTGTCGCCTTTATGCAGAATAAATGAAAAACAAAACGGCTTATCTGATAGTCATTTGCTTCAATTTGTCTAGAAAAAGTCTGATAGCCATTTGTATGTAAATAATAGTAACACAAAATTTCAAATCTGTGGAGTCAATCAAATCTTGGGGGTCAGTTTGACAGTCCAGTCCATTTATGGTTCGGACTAGAGTCCGATAGACAGATAAGAGTATTGAGTAGCCCAATATTACTGGAAGTGTTACCATCCTTGTCGTGGTTCATGTATTTACCATCCTTGCCGTGGAGGAGGGTCTGGAGCACGTATTTGTTGCACTAGAATTCAAAGGAGACGGAGATGAATGGGGTGAGGGTGAAATTGAGGAATGGATGATTTTTTCATATCAAATTACACTGTGGACGCTTTTAAGTTGACATACGCGATCCGAGCTTTTCCTACATTTGGAAGGGTATTTTTTGTTTAGTTTCTCCAATATTTTCACCCCCTGACACTACCAGGGAAGACTATCGCAAAAAAGTATATCACAGAAACTTCCCATTGATGAAATTTTGAGGAGAAACACGGGGTCACCTTCTAGCCACATATCACATTCATACATTACAGAACAACGAAGTTAGGAAGAATTTTAAAAAGTGCGCCATTACTTTTGGTTCGCAGTTCGTATGTCATATACAGTTCATTAGGGCTCTAATAACCTAGTTGTTGGTGAACCTTAAAGCCCCAAGAATAATACAGTATTTTATATAACTTTGGGCATTGTATGCATAGGTGTCTCCATAATGGAATTTTATATTTTCTAAATACATTGATTCGTATTTGACGGTCACCGTGTGAGAAAAATTGCGGGGGACTTACAGTGCTTCGCTGAGGGCCCTTATCCAAGCGTGTTTATGTTCTTCGTTCCGAGCAAATATTATGTACTGAATATTCTCTTTTTTGTGTGCAAGAATCCATTGGTAGCCAAAACGTGAACTTCCTTGCACCACAGAATCCTTTATTTTATAAGAAGATAACTGCAAAACTTCTTGACATGCATAAGAACCATCCTGGAAGGAAATATTAAAATAGAAAAAGTTACAAACTATTGTACTCTTAACAATTGTTATATTCACCTTAAGAGATTTGCAAATCAGCATAACCTGGTCAAAGACAAATACATATCTGGAAATTAAAGAAAAATAAGTTAATTACAAAAATAATTTGTAATAAAGGTTATTAGAATGTAAATGTTATAAACTTTCAAATATATCCAGTTAATTTTGCTGGTATTATGCTCTAAATTTTGTATTACCTGCTTCCAATTTTGTGGTCTTGGAACTTAATTCTCAGTTCATCATCTTTGTGAAGATGGCCAAAGTCTTTCAAAGTTTTATTTCCTGGAATATTGAGGTCCACGATCTTCCTCTGTAAAAACATCAATGCTCTTTGAAACAATTAAGAGAAATTATCGCTTTGTATTATATCTTGAGGCTAGCTTCTTGTAAATATCATAGTTAGTCACACATACAAAGTATGTTTTAAAGAAACCTCATTGAGCGACACTGGTCGTCCTCTTCCGATAAAAACTTCCAGAAATATTATTTTTGAATTATGACAGAAAGTGGGTTCATTTATTTAATTAAATTTGAATTATTTCAAATATTTTTGATAAATACAGTGAGTTAAATAATAGCTTTATTTTTCGTAATATCCATCGCGTCTCTTACTACCCCGGCTTCTTCTAACGCCAAATGCTATGACGAAGGCTTTTCGTTCCTCTTCTACGTTACCGGACGGAGCAAATCATGCAAATGATGTAATGCAAATGAGCATTAAAAGTTGTGTTGACGACCCACTATTATTTCACCTTTTCCTTTCCGAGATAATATAATTTAAAAATTACTTCAAGCGAAGGCGCTACTTGACTAATTTATCTGAAAAGAATGTTACTTTACTTTTCTGATATTCGGAATTGGGTATTAATTATTGGCTTTAACAATGGTATTAACAATTTTCGTAGGGAATCCTTCGTGAGTTACTTGATGTACACGGTGTATTATCATATATTGTTCATAACATATCCTTTTTACATTGCTTTACGCTAAATATGAAACCGACTGAAACTTGCCACTTGTTAGCAGATCAGTCTGCTGGTGACTGTTGTCGAGTAAAGACGTGTCCTAAATATTAAATCCGCCACTGTTCATGGGCCCTTGATTGGAATTGATGGGATGGTCCCTTGCTTGTTTCCGGAGAGTAACTTAGTTTATTGTCCACCACGTGGTTATAAGCAGTTTGCAACTGCTTTTTTGATAATAATCTTTATTTATTTATAAGTGAGCTCACAAGGTAAACGGATTAGTGATGGCTTGCTCACTTGAAGGTTATCGGGCGTGCGTGGGTATAAGGCGCGCAACTCCCGCTCTGGCTGCCGTGCCGAAAGTGATGTGCAGGGGTGAAAGAGGAGGAAAATTTACGCTATTCTGAAAATATTTGTCATCCAGTGCGAAGAGTCTACAAATCAGGCGCACACCTTCCGGATTTCCCCACCGACCACCGTAGTACGACGAAGGGACGGTGATAAGCTTTCATGGAAAGTGCAACCACCCCACCCCAATAGCAGACCCAGCCATAGTTCCCAGTCTGGACAGTACCTGCCGAGCTAGAGCGGGAGTATATGTTGCGCGCCTTATACCTGGGCAGCGCGTGTTTCCGAATATGCCGCAGCACAAAGTATCGGTGTTGCCAGCTTCGGCAGTTTCTCTCTGTCGGTAGTGGTGTTATTTTCAGCTGTGGTAAGTTTGCTTCTGATAATTGGGGGTGTTGAACAAAACCCAGGACCTGCGGCTTTGAACGAGTCACTTCTAATTTTATGTAAAAAATGTGAGAGAAAATTGTGTTCGGGGGCTCATTGTTGCAATTGCAATATGTGGTTCCACTACAAGAGCGGCAATGTTAATAGAAGTCAAGCAGAGCAGTGACAGTGGAAGTGCGACGACTGCAGAACGTTATCAGACCCAACAAAAATCCTGGAGCTGGAATTTGAATTGAAAAGAGCTCATGCAGTGATTGAGGAACTGAGAGAAAACCAAATCATTAAGCAGCGGTTTACTACATCTGTTTTGCCATTGAAAGCCAATGAATCCATCGAGAAGATCATTCAAAAGATTTTGAAAAATGATTGTTTAGTAATTGGTGATTCAATAGAAACTGAAAGTAGAGAATTAGAAGTTCAGTGTTTTCCTGGAATCAGAACGGAACAATTGCGAAGTGTTATTGAAAACCGGCAATTTACAAACTCCAACACGGTTTTCATCCACATGAGGACTAATGATATAAAGCGTTTAAGCGTAGATAGGATTATGGGTGAAAGGTACGGCCTGGTAAATACAGAGAAGAAGTTTCCTCACGCAAAAACCTGTATTAGCAATGTTTTGCGAAGAAATGATGTATCTTGGAAACGAATCCGGGATATAAATGTCGGGCTTCATTATTATTCTGGAACATTAAAAGTTAATATAGCGGATGCAATCAGCTGGCTACGTTCAAATGACTTTGGAAGAGATGGTCTACATCTTAGTCGTTGGGGAGTAAACAATATGGACCAATTATTTGCAAATATATTCAAAAGCTATTCTGGGAGTAATCGTTGAAGAAATAAGAGAGACAGGGATAAGGGGTGGTGGATGCGAAGAGGGAAGTGACGGCGGTGAAGGCGAGGAGGGGCGAACAGGATCGTCGGAGCACGAGTTCGGGGATGGATGAACAAGGCACCAGAAACCTGGAATGGTCGAAGGCGCNGAGACAGGGTGATGGAGGGTGAGGGTCTCGATGACTGAAGACCGTCGCAATGTGGTCAAGTCCTGGATGACTCAGCGACCAGAGAGATAAGAAAGGAAAGAGTAGATGCGGAGCTCGGTAATCTTTCTGATACAGGGAAATTGCCGCAGTATTAGAAATAAAATGACAATTCGATAGTTTGCTAGAATTACCCGATCAACCAGATATTATAATAATCAATCCGATATTATAATAGGAACCGAATCTTGATTAGATAGAAATGTTAAAACTTTAGAGATTTTCAATTCAGAATACGTTGTGTATCGAAAAAATCGAGAGTATAAAATCGGTGAAAGGATTTTACAGGCGTCAAAATCAACTATCGCTCATTTGAAATTTTGTCTGATGTAGGTTGTGAATTACTATGCGTTGATTGAGAAATTCTAAAATACAAAACACACTGAATATAGTGGCAGCATATAGAGCACCTAATGAAGATTACAAATTATTGAAAAAATCAAACTCGAACTAATGCTTCAGGACTACTGCAAGAAAATGTTACAGTGTCGTAAAGCGGGCGGTGCGCGCTCGAGCCTCGAACTGCAGAAACACCGGCGTTGATAGGGGGTAAACCTAGCGGAAATACGCTATATATCGAGCAACAGCAAGAGCTCGTGAGGGGAATCTACGGCCGAGGGGCATGCAGCGTACCCCAAATCCTTCCCGCTTCCATAGCCAGGGACCTAGAGGATGCTCGGATGACTACTAGACTCCTTCCACCCTTGGGGATGCTCGGTTATATCTCCAAATCTGGGTCCTTGTGGATTCCCGTCCGCCCGAAAGCGAGATTCCGCCGACAACTACAGTTCTCACTGCATACCTGCCGCTGCTTGTAAACAAGAATGTAAGTTTAACAAAATATATAAATAATCGCCATACTGGGTGGTTCGACTACTTGAGTCTCTTTCCTCATCGCTAGGCCTCTGAGTTAGTTTAGAATCAGTCGTGTGAATGTTCCCCAAAACTCTTCACAACTACTGATGCCAGGTACAAATTAAAACTAAACATTGTCTTCACGACAATAGGGGGAGATCTAATCTTGCCAACCGTAGATTGGCGTGAGGTGGTTGTAACGCGGTATCCCTTATCGACGATTTAGTCTGGATCAGGTGGTTGAGCAGCAGATACAGTATTAGACATATTTTTACTCAAGCCGGACGATCTATTTCTTAATTCCGAAATGTTGTAGAAACAGGTGATCATAAACGTGTATTGATTCATTAGAATTGGGGAACAGAAAATAAGTAAAATGAATCTCGGAAGTAAATATTTCAAATTATCAAAGCGCAAATCATTAACATACAAAATTATTTATCCACGAATTATTGTGACAGGGCGTCTTAAGGGAGCAGCGTGAAGGAGAGTTGAATGAATTTTAAGAGAATAGTTTCTTATTGCTTGCATAATTTTGTTCCAACAAAACTGATTAAACTAAATGAAGATTCCGAATAGTGCACCGCGGAAATTAGACGACTAAAAAGAAAAGTCAGGAAATCCTGCACAAGAAAAAGTATGATGAAGAAAATGAAAATAGTTTTAAAAAGCTATCAAATTTAACTTATTCATGCGAAACGAGTGGCTCACGAAAAATCTATTGCTATACAACAAAAAGTGTATATGAAAAATCTATTGGCGAATACACAACACTATGGGCAAAATTTTTAAAATTATATGAGAAAACAGAATGAATAAAGAAAACGTACTACTTTTTTTAAACGTTATCTTTAAAGAACGGCGAAAATAATTACATTTTCAATAGAATTTTCGAGGTAAATAATTGTAATGACCATTTATTTCAATTTTCCTCGAGGCAACGAGTACAGTTTCTTTAGAAAGCAACATATTAGGAAAGGACTCTAATGACCTTGACGAGCCCTAAAGCCTCACAAAAAACATATTAAGAGAAAATACATTTAGTATCCAAACGAAAATGTTTCGGAAACGGTTGAAACATTCTACAAAAAATCAATGAGGTCCGATGAAATTCNCTCAAAATGGGGGGGGGGGGAGAACCTATGATCGTTATCTGAAAAGGCTATTTCAGATATCAATGAATAACAGCTTGATTCCTAATGATTGGAAAAAAGCCATTGTAGTACCAATATATAAATTTGGAAACAAAACTAGTGCGTCGAATTACATACCGGTGAGTTTAACTGTGGTAGTGTGCAAACAAATGGAACAAATAATAATGGGATATATGATAGATGAATGGAATAAATCAGGGTGGCTGTACAAAGGGCAACGCGGTTTTAGAAGGGGACACTCATGTGAAAGACGAATTGTTACTTTTCGTCTTAGCAGATTCTATCGACAATTTGCAAAGAATAGATGCGATAATTATAGGTTTTTTCTAAAGCATTCGATTTATTGCCTCACAATCTATTACTTAAAAAGTTTTCTGCGTCAGGAATAAACAAACTAGTTTTGATGTGGATTAGGGACTACTTGCATAATCGTTCTCCAAGGGTAGAAATAGAATAAATTCTCGAGGGAGGACAAAGAAACATTTCGTGTTCTCCAGGGAAGCGTTATTGGGCCAGTTTTATTCTTGGGGTTTGTAAACGATATTCATCTGAAAATGAACAGTAAGGTACACTTATTTGCTGACGATTGCGACATATATAGAAAAATTGAAAGGACGGATGACGTACATACTTTACAACAGGATGTAAATTTTATGAGCTAAACTGGGCTGAAGAAAAAAAAAATAATTCAGGAAAATGCAATGCAATGAGATTTACTAAGTGTACTCACGGGGAACCATTGCCATATAAAATCGAATCCAGAAACATCATTTTAGAAAAATCATCATGTAAATATATTCAGGTATAATTTTGGGACAAGATTTGGGATGGTCTGATCACTTCATTTATACTACACGGAAAACCAGGAAAACACTTCATTTTATCATGCGTTCAGTTAAAAAAATGTAAAATTGAAACACAAAAACTTGCTTACATTTCTCTCGTCAGACTTGTGGTAGTACGGCCCCCTAATCACCGTCACTGACCATGCGTTCGACCACGATCGCTCGGCCTGCAACTTGGTGCTGGCCCTCCAACTTTTAGCTAATCTTCAACCTAACCATCAACTCAACATCAATCCAGCTGTCACATCAGCGCATCACGTTGTCACGGCTGTACAATGAGGCATTTGGAGACCCAAATATAGTCATATCATCGCTGCAACTCATCAGCATTTCACCGAGCACTCACCACTCAGTTTTGTATCATTTGAGTTCTTCCTTATTTTAATGTTTGTTTGTTTTTTGTTTTTTGCTAGTTGAATTCTCATGTTATTAAATTATTTTGTTGTCCCTTCTATATCTCAACTCCCATCTTCATCTTTGGTCCTTCGAAACTCATATCGCTACACTAAATGTACCTGAATTCTCCCTCAATTTATGTACAGAATAGTTAATAAAAATAAATGAAGATAAATCAACTCGTGTAAATTTTACATACAACATGATACTAAGTTTCTACAGAAAACAGATACCTTACGCCAACCCCGCAAAGTACCTTGGCATGTCATTGGACGCGAAATCGCGCTCGAAAGCCAACATGAAGAAAAAGTGTGAACTGGAAATCAGATAAAAAAAGTGATTTGGCTTACCGGACAAAAAAATCAGTTGCTTTGTCAGTAAAAAACAAATCTCTGATTTACGAGCAAAAATTAAAACCAGATAAATATTAAAACGTATGCAATTCAACTCTGAGGATTCGTGAGCCCGTGCAATGTAGGAAGAATCCAACGTTTCCGTAACAAAGTTCTAAGTTATTCATCGTAATAGCAGTCACCTCAGAGATATTAAAAAAGTCACGGGCAACCAAGAATTCAGAAAGTAGACGAGGAAACATGAGGAAAGGTTTCACAAATATATTAATACCGATGCCATCTGTCTACTCGATAACTGTGGGTTATTGCGACGGTGAAACCATTTGAGCTCAATCTTTAACATTCCAATGATTAAAGTGGCTCGTGTGATAAGAGAACAAAAATGCCTAATCCACCTCTAAAACAATAAGTGGTGTATGAAATCAGAAACAAGTTGAACTATTGAGTGATACTTGTTTTTTATACTATTTATGAATGTTAGATTAAGTTAAAATAACTAATTAGTTTAATACTATGTGTTATTTTTAAATAAAGAGAAAAATATAACGATACTTTTTTTTGTGGGGTTTTAGGGCTCGTCAACATCGAGGTCATTAGAGCCCTTATAACGATATTCGTGGAATACATAAAATGTCCTTTAAATGACCCATTCTATCTTTGTGTCTTGTAATTATTGACGGATTTATCTTGTAAACTACGATACCATGACGGAGATTCACGAAATCAACCGCATGTCGGAACACGATAGTTTTCCTTCGTCTGATATTGAGGTAGAATAACACAGGATTCCGTGTTACCTAAATGCGTTTGACATGTTAGTGAGTCACCCATTCGGGCCCGTGAGTTTAGTAGAAAGCTTGCATTCGCACTTAATGTTTCAAAAAGTTCAGAATTGTACCTTTCGATGGATCTTCATCAAATGATGAAGTTCCTCGAAACGGTCTAGAAAAATAGCGACGCAATTTTAAAACGTTACTCGTCATTCGCGAACGGAAACTTACGCGTTTCTCGTGAAAGCACAATGCGGGTAAATGTAAATTATTGAGTGTGTCATCTAGATCGGCGTGTATGTAATAGAGATATCTGTCAAATTACTTGAAATTGTGTGTAGCGGCTGATAGGAGACCGATTTAAACCCCCTGGAGATGCTGGAAGAGAACAGCTAGTACACTATATCACATAATATAGAACTTACGAGAAGTTCTTATGTTACGAGCCACCCTCCCAAGGGTCGTAAGTTCTATTACGGGCGCGTCCACCAACATGATGCGATCCGTTTTTCTATATTATAATAACCTGGGGCCTTCCATCAAATGTTATGAGCCGGGTTATCTACCAATTACTACTCGGGGCGATCAAAGATATTAACTACTATCTGACTGAATTAACCTCCTATTAAAGTCTCGATATAATAAATTATTTCAACTTTATAGGGCTACTGGCTTGGCTAGTGTCGTAACCCACTATTGTGAAAGGTCGGGTCGACTAAGGTATGAAATATAAGCCAGGATCAGGCTTCCTTATCAGAAATAAGAAAAGAAAGTCATCAACTAAGCACTATATAATCTATGTACTAAACTCCATTGGTACAGCTGTTATCAACACCCACAAAAGAATTCCATACAAGCTAATAATGAATTACAAGAACATACTTACGAGCGTTTGGTTAAGGTTCAAAAATACACCGTACAAAGCAAACATTGAATTACAAAGAATTGATTAAGAGCGTTTAGTTAAGGCTGAAAAATATATCGTCAAAATTATCTGAATGATACTTGGTAAAATTTAAAATAATGGAAAATCTGCAAGTACAATCCTTTACGTAGAGCGTTTTAAAATACGCGCGACGGAGGGCTAGGCTCGCCTAGCTAGCATTGCTAGTTTCTTCGCTCGGTTGCCGTCTCGAAAGATGGACGTCTTGGGGGAGGGGAGGAGGGCCAATTACAGTAAGTTTATTAAAATGGCGACACCGTCGCCTCTCCTTATTGGTCGGTCCAAACCGACGCTACTACGAAGCTTTACCGGTCCAAGTCTGCGAGAATGCTGACAAGTTCTCGACGGAAGTGGAATATTGGTTTACTACTGACTTCGTGGGATTTAGAGTTACCACCACGTGCACACGAGAGAAATAATCCTGACCGCGGGTAATAAATTGTATGCTGTCACGGTTCTTAATACATGGAATAAATAAATAATAATAATAATAATTTCAAATTAACACTGCTACGGGGACCGTAACACTTATGCACTTATGATATAAAATTGTAATACATCCACTCTATATTCCGGAGAACATCAAGTGATGTGCGGATTGTCCTCGTCACGGAGATACTATGTAATGTCGTGCATTCCTGATGTAATTTTGAATAGTCGAAGCAGCTTTATATTTTGAGGTACCCTATCTTACCTAATAGAATATGATTCCTTAAATTATGGTTCGTAATGATTTTGGGAATCACAGTAGTTTTTATTCGAGGAAAGAAATATTTGGAATAAAAATTTAATCTTAAAATTATTAAGTACATATTAATTTATACATTATATATTTTATGTAATATATTGATATGTAATATTAATATATTATATAAAATTAAGATATTAATTTTTCATGTAACAAAAAGCGATGTACGTGTATAATCTGATTACATTGTCAATTTACAATATATATGGACTTTTATTTACAGTTATTTTGTGAGAGCGTTGGAATAAAATGATTATTTGTAATACAATAATAGCATTTTATTGATATTTGAAGAAAAATCACCTCAATTTTGTCAATTGTCTGAAGTGCCTCCCTGTCTCTTTTGACATCATTTACGTAATTATTCACATCCGTCATTGCTTCATAAGCTTCTTGGATAATACAACGTTCTGGATGATCCTGAAACATCACAAATGGTTATCAAAGATATAGCTCTTACTACGGTACAATGAATATCTCACGATAATCTCTATGTCATTTCTGAAGTTTCTATAGTAAATTATGTAATCAGTGAATGGAGAATTGTGTTGTTTATACACGTAAGGTACACATTGCCTTTACCACAGAGGCAAAGAGGTGGTTTTGGCAATGTTTTTGGATTAATAAACACGGTTAACAATAGCAATTATATTATTATAAAGGGAACCATGCATCATGTAGGAGCCGTTATCTTTGAAGAGTACCAAGGTAAAATAAACAAAAACGCTGTATATTGTAACATATTTAATTAACATAGAAATGAAGTTAAATGGAGCATGCGTTAAAATAACTCGAGCCACACGTTGGAGCGCCAAATTGTATCATAATTAAATTGAAGCCTCACGTTGGAGCACCAAATTGTAACATATTTAAAATGACTGATTGCTAGCTGATATTGGGAGCTCACATACCTAGCCCACTCAGAGATTAGCAGTGGCTCTGGGTTGCTGGTGCAAGGGAAATTTGGATGTGCGGGTTCGGCCCATTTAGCTCAATAAAACACACACTTGAAAAGTAGTATCACACAGCATTGATAAAATTAAGTTTTATTTACTAGCTATTTACGGTCTACACATAAATATCCCCATGGCATTTTCCCCAAAAATTCCCATGTGTTATATACTACTTAATCATCACTACCCTTCTTGAACCAAGGTAGTATTTGATAACAATTTGACAAAATTAAAAAGTTTAATTAGAGTAATAATAAACATTGTGAGAATCGCTCATTGTTATGAAGGCCTTATTAAATTATACAAAGAATAAAGGTCCTGAGCGTAGGCCGTGGTATATTTTCCTTCGTCGCACATCTTTTTTATAGTCGCTGCCACGTGATGGTATGTAACAATTGGAAAACCCCAATTTACACAGATTACCTTCTTGATTTATGGACAAAGCACTCTAAAGGCACCTGGGCGGGGAGACCTTGGTTCGACTCCAGCAGTATGGAGATCGCCCCCTGTTCAGCTGCAGTGGTCATCATGGCCATCATTCTACGTCAGCGGAAGGTG
>NNCF01130096.1:0-10543 GCA_002313205.1 Laupala kohalensis | reverse complement strand
CTATTCTTTGCCTTAGGCCTTGTAGTGTGTTGGCCATGCCTTAGAGCTCTCGTGTACAGAGGGCTGTGGCTAGTAAATAAACACGAAGTGGCGTGTGTTCATCGTGGAAGTGAACGTATAGAAATANGTACAGAGGGCTGTGGCTAGTAAATAAACACGAAGTGGCGTGTGTTCATCGTGGAAGTGAACGTATAGAAATACATCAGCTCTTGTGGTGCTCGAGGGCAAAGAGCTGAGAGGCGTGGCCGTAATGGGGAGGCGTGTAATATGCGCGTATTGTAACAGGGCGCAACTGAACTGTTACATCACCGCCCCACGTTCAAAAAGAAACTTTGTGAAGGACAAAGAAAAAAGAGCGTTGGCCATAGGAAAGTCGTCCCTTCGATGAAATCTCGAGTAAAAAAACCCTGGCTTCGGACGTCCAACCTGACGTGGATGAACGTTCGGAAGTGCATGACCCAAAATCTGGGTGTAAGGGAAAAACTGCTCGAGACCCGCCTGTTTGGTTCCTATCCAAAGTGAAAATCTTCGTGGAATTGTCAGAAGATGAAAGCTCTGGTAGTGCCGGGTCTGGAAGAGGATGCCAGGATGCTGAGACTTGGAGATGAAGATGCTGGGACCGGGATGTGTCGGACCAAGACGCCGGGCCTGAGAGAGGCTGCTGGGGGCGTTGGACCAAGATGCGAGGAGAGGATGGCTCTCCGCGAGATGTACATCACGTCGCAGAATCTGTTGTCTCGTTGACAGTTTTGGGAAGAGAATTGTGGAGCATTAGTGAAGCGTTTATGAGTGGTCGCCGGACCGGGAGATTGGAGAAATTGGAAATAAACGTGTTCAGACAACAATAATTGCGTTTGCTTCAACTCAAATTTCCTCTCCCATGTTAGGATAGTCGAGGTCAATTCTGTTTATGCATTCACAGTTATGTGGGTTTTAACAGAGGTCGTATCCGCTTTTATTTCTGGTTGTATTTTCATAGCACAGGTGTTAATGCTGTAGAGACTGGAAATTCCTGGATAGTCAGACAGTGTTTTACTACTGCTGATTTCTCATATAGGAGTATTTCTGCGTCTGGTACATACAATAATGCCATATGTCATAAAAATATTTCCACATTTAAAATGAAATTGGTGGATGAGTGCGCGTTACATTTGCCAGATACAAAATACCGTGATGCATGTTGCTAGTGGTACTATGTAGTTTGGTCTGGTCTCCTTAGTAAAGAAAGAGAAGAAAGAATATTAACAACAGCGAATTATAATGGTTGAATATTTTCATTAGTAGAAAAAGTTCGGATTTTCATTAAACTTTATCTTCCGCCCTGATCGTGTGTGACCAGGTGGCGGCGTTGGTGCTGCTTCTACGGTGTGTTGGACGATGTTGAATGCAGGAGACAGTTCGTGAGAGATGGGTGTAGGATCTGCTGTGATGAACGCAGGTTTAATACGGACTAACCCAGACTAACACGAACGATTTTATTGTTGATCTTTATAAGGATCGTTTTGTTGTCCTCTGACTTTGATGCTACTTCAAATGGTCCGTTATACGGAGGGACGAGGGTCTTCCTGAATGGAGAGCTGCGTAAAAACACATGTGTAGCGTTCTCCAATTCGTTATGAACGAACGGTTCCCGTGTTTGAAGTTTTGGGACGACAGGTTTTATCTGCCGCATGCGATGTACGAGTTCTTGTACATAAGTGGTTGTCGGGTGTGTATCATTTTCGTCGTTTTGGCAGAGGATATCGCTAGGGAGTGTCAGTGCCTTTCCAAAGACTAATTCTGCAGTCGAGGCGTTTAAATCTTCGCGGTGTGCGGCACGGAATCCTAGCATAATTACTGGCAAGGCCCTACTCCAGCCGGTGTCATGCGATATTAAAGCAGCTTTTAGCTGGCGGTGGAGGCGTTCAATCATCCCGTTAGCCTGAGGATGGTAAGCGCAAGTGCGGTGCCTGCTAATGCCAAGTCGTTGCGTTAGCTCGTTGAACAGCTGGCTTTCAAACTGTCGGCCCTGATCGGTAATTATTTTTGAGGGAACTCCGTATCTGGCGATCCAGCCGTGGAGAAGTGCGTCTGCGGTGCTTTCTGCTGTCATATCTGTCATGGGTATTATTTCGGGCCAGCGTGTGAATCGATCGATTATGGTCAGGGCGTACCGGTATCCCTCTGAGGATGGCAGGGACCCGACAATGTCAGTATGAATCGTGTCGAAGCGGTTTTCCGGTGGTTTAAATGAACTTAGAGGAGAGATGGTGTGACGAAACACTTTATTTTTCTGACACTTTAAACATGTCATTGTCCAGCTCTTTACATCACGGTTAATGCTGGGCCAAAAGTACTTATTTTTGATTAATCGTGCGGTGGCCTTGCGGCCAGGGTGTGACAGATTGTGAAATTCGTTGAAGATTTGTTTGCGAAGGTCGGTTGGTACTAGTGGGCGACCTGCCTTGCAAATAAGGGTCAAGTCCGAATTGGGGATCGATTCCCTTTCATAGCACTGCGGTTTTAAAGCTATCCACCGTTGGATCTCAGAGTCATCAAGTTGAAGTTGAGCTAGTTTCGAAGCGTCTTCTAACAACGTAATTGTCTCGACACGTGACATTGCGTCAGCAACGATGTTTTCGCTACCTTTTATGTGTTTGATATCCGTGGAGAATTGAGCTATAAATTGCAGCTGGTTGAGTTGTTGGGGAGGTAATTTCTCCCGTTTTTGATGGAACGCGTGAATTAAAGGTTTGTGGTCGGTGTAAATAGTAATTTGAAAGCCTTCAAACCAATGCCTGAAATGTTGGACGCTTTCGTATATTGCTAGGAGCTCGTGATAGTAAGCCGGCATTTTGCTCTGTCTTTCCGTTAATTTTTTGCTATAAAAAGAAAGGGGTTGCCATTCCTGGTTTACTTGCTGTTGGAGACACGATCCTACATGTGTCGCCGAGGCGTCCGTGAACAGTGCCAGGGGCGCGTCGCTGCGTGGATGTACCAGCGTGACGGCGTTCGCCAGGCTTTCCTTGCAGTCCATGTAGGCTGCTTTCAGGGCGTCGGTCCAGGGGAATGGTCTCATCCCGTCTTTCCTTCCGCCAGAGATGGCGTCGATGAGAGCGGCCTGAGGTACCGCTGCCTTCGGAATGAACCTCCTGTAAAAATTCAGAATGCCCAAAAACCGTCGCATACCCCTTATCGTTGTTGGTGGTTCCATGGCGCGGAGTGCAGTGACACGATCCGTTGGCGGGCTGATGCCCTTGGCGTCAATGGTGTATCCCAGGAACGTTAACTCGGTGACGCCGAAAGTCGATTTCTGCGTGTTGATCAAAATTTTATGTTCCCGCAGCCACTGGAACAGGGTTTCAAGGTGATGTTTGTGTTCGGCAGCGTCCTTGCTGAACACCAGTATGTCGTCGATGTATGTATATACGAACGGGAGGCCGGCAGTTACCTGATCCATAAAACGCTGAAATGTTTGCGCGCTGCTCTTTAAGCCGAATGGCATTTGAAGATATTCAAATGAACCGATGGGCGTGACTATGGCTGTTTTTGCTATGTCTGCCGGATTCACTGGGATCTGATGGTAGGCCTTTACTAAATCTATTTTCGAAAAGATCGTGGAACCTGCGAGGTTATTGGCGAAGTCATGAATATGTCGCATCGGATAAGCGTCTGGCACTGTTCGGTCGTTGAGTCTTCGGTAGTCTTCACAGGGGCGGTATGTACCGTCCGGTTTTTTTACTAAATGGAGTGGTGATCCCCAAGGACTGCGGGAATGTCGAACTATGCCGGCTCGGACTAGGTTTTCGAATTCGCTTCGTACGATTTCCAGTTTATCCGGTGTTAAGCGACGCGGTCTGCATGTGACTGGCGGACCATCCGTGGTCGACACGTAGTGCATGGTATTCGGTCGTTTGCAGAAGTTGCCGGATGGTTTCGTCAAGTCCGGAAATTTATTAATGATTTCGGAAAAATCGTTGTGTTGAAATTTTTTTATTTTGATTTCAGTGCATTTACATGCATTGAACTTCGTTCCGGTTGAAATCCCCGTCAGATTGTCACATAGTCTGCGAGTCCCACAGTTTAGGATCAGTTTGTAATGAGTCAAACAATCCGCTCCTAGAATGGGATCCTGAACATCGGCCACCACGAAGTTCCAGGAGTACTCTCGACGGAGGGAGAGATGAAGCTTCAGGTGAGCTGTCCCGTAAGTTTTTATGTCGGTGGAGTTCGCTGCATTCAAAACGAGTCCGGTGGGAGTGGTACTGGTTTTCCAATGTTTCCTTGGGAACAAGGAAACGTCAGACCCTGAATCGACCAAGAAGTGGAGGCCAGTGCTTCGCTCGTATACATAAGGACGTTTTCCGGTTAATCTGTTGCAGAAATTTAAGTCACAAGTTTGCACACCGCCCTTCAACGTTCGGTCGAAGGACGGCTGTCCAAGTTTTTTGCATATGAACAGGGCTTAATACATTTCTGCGCATTTTCTCCGAACCTGGCGTGAAACCAACAGATGCCGTTTGGTTTATTTACATTTGACTGGGAGCGTGAACGAGCTCGATAGTTCCGTTGATCACCGCGGTAGGGCGAAGGATTTCGCTGGCTATTGCGATAAGGCGATTGGTTTCGCTGCGAATTGCAATTTGGGCATGAATTTATTTTTAATTCCGCTAACTGTCTTGTAAGGGACGTCAGCGTTTGGAGCACGTAATCCATGCGCGGGTCTGTAGGGGGCGCTGGTATCGTCTCGCGAGCAGCTGCCACGGAATTAGTAGGTTGCAATACTGTTGCTATTTTGTCAGCAAAAGTTGCTTGCTCTGTTACATCACTAGCACAACCTCCAGCTAATATCGTCCTGATCTGAACGGGGAGGGCTCTCCTCCAGATCTCTGCTATCAGAGGGTTGTTTTGACTATCAGGACCAGCTAAATTTCGAAGATGCCGTAAGAATTGTGATGGGGTGCGATCGCCCATTGCTTCTGACGATAGAAGTCGATCAATTCTTTGATGCTGTGAGCTGGCGTATTGGGTTATTAAAGATTCCTTTAAACGTTCGTACGTCGCGTTGTCACAGGGTGTCAGTAAACTTTCGTCAAGTGACGAAAGAGTGACATGATCTAGATTGCTAATGATTGCTGCGTGCTTGTGAAAAGCAGAGGTGATGCCTCTGACGGAAAAATGGGCCTCTAGGTAATTGAGCCATGCTTGCGGTCAATCTCTCCAGAAGGTCAGCATGGGAAACGTTGCGACACCATAAGTGCGGGGGGGATGTTCGCGGGGAAGGTCCTCTGTAGGCATTGTAAAATTGTTTTGAAAAGGAAAGCGAAAAAAAAATGAGGATGGGTGCAAGGAACCCAGAGAACAATAAGCAATGTATACTAAACGCGCGTGAACAAAGAACAATAGCTAAAAACTGTAAAAGGGGTTTTTTAGCAAACAAGATGGTTCCCAAAATGCGGGGAATTGAAAATTGAACGAAAAACGTTATTTAGAACGTGGCTGGGTCACCAGTTGATTATATGAATCAACAGATTAGAAAGTTGCGTGTTAGAATCACGTCGTAAAGGGTCACCACTTTTATTTATTTAATGAGCAATTGAAAAAAATGATTAAAAGGATGAATACGTCTCACCGTGGTGGTGGACGATCGTGTAATGAACGTAGACGTCGTCTGGACTTGCGTTTCAGAAGTTACGGCGTTTTGTGGCGATGGTCCGTGTCATCGGACCCTCGGGAAGAGCAGAGTCTCGTTGACGTGCTCGGAGTGGAATCCTTCCAGGGATCTGGATTCAGTGACGGCTTCGGCGTCTTGTAGGTTCCAGATTCCGTGGTTGCGCTGTTCCGGGGATGAAGATCCTCAGCAATCGGCGTCGACGTTGAGTGGTTCGCGTTACGTATTTCAAGTCGTGGAAGTACGTATTAATGAAGCTTGATGCTTAATGATCTCGGAGCCAATTATAACGTGTGCTCGTCGAGATAAAAACTTGGGTATATGCAGACCATGCATGAAACGATTTACTATTACTGGTAAGATCGTTGGAGCTTGCTCGTCGAAATGGTTCGGAGCGGTGCGTATATCAGACTGCTCAGAGTGGTGAATATCTCGGAAGTGACTGTTATTCGTAACCTAGGAAGCTACTTGAGGTAGAGATAGTTGAACATCTACGTCATATTAAATCCAGTTGGATAGGAAAAGGAGCGGTCTTGTGGATGCTGCTATAACGTACTATTTATATTTATTTGTAGTACATCATGTAGCGTCTTCCATGGATGGATTTGTTGAATCATACGTTCGTTTACTATTCTTTGCCTTAGGCCTTGTAGTGTGTTGGCCATGCCTTAGAGCTCTCGTGTACAGAGGGCTGTGGCTAGTAAATAAACACGAAATGGCGTGTGTTCATCGTGGAAGTGAACGTATAGAAATACATCAGCTCTTGTGGTGCTCGAGGGCAAAGAGCAGAGAGGCGTGGCCGTAATGGGGAGGCGTGTAATATGCGCGTATTGTAACAGGGCGCAACTGAACTGTTACACCGCGATTCAGCACTTGGAAGTAACAATTATGAACCCATCCTCGCACTTACGCTCAAGCAAAATGTAACCATTTTGACCCCGTTTGGTTTCAAAAGATTATAACTTTTTCCTGCATATTCTCAACATCTTTTTCCTTTCCCAATAGTTCCATAGAAACAGACACCACCTTTCGAGATAAACTTACTTCACATCTATCGAAGATAAGCTACGTCAGTCTGCTCCCACATCCTCTCTAATTCATGCTTTGAATTATTTCAATAATCTCAGAACCTGATCCCTGCAGTCAGCAACTTGAATAATTTCTGTCATGTTTCGCCCTCCTTTAAGTACACTATATTTTTCATTAAAAAATTGCCATCACAAAAGAGAAATCAGCTCACTCAATTTGACCTGTATTAACCTCCGCTATTTCATATCAATCTAGCTGTCACACATTAATGTTCCAACCCTCCCTTAACTTCCTTATGTGCCTTATGCAGATTGGGTGTTCTATTGATGCTCACAAAAGGCATCATACCACCCCATGTCTCTTCCTTTCCCTGTTTCAATTCCAGAAAAAACTTGGTACATCATGAACAATTTCCTTGATTTTTCCATGTTGAAATAAAAAATATTATATAATTGTTTGTTTATATTAACCACTCAATACATTTAAACCGGAATAACATTTGGCTTTCCCCAAATAAGTAAATGAATCTTGAATCAAAGGAAGTGGGTACACACACGGACGAATCACAGAGTGTAACTTGCGATAGTCCACACAGAATCTCAAATTACCGCATTCTTTCTAACGGAACTACGACATCGTTCCAGTCATTGAGACTACCAATCCATTTACTTTAAAGAATAAGTTCATTTCAAATAAATATTTCATCATCGGACGGCTGACAGCATGCTCGCAGATGAGAGCGGATAAAATAGCCCTATTCTCTCTTCGGAATAATTAACTCCGTTAACTTTCTTACTAATTAAACAAAAAATATCTATAATAATTAGCTACACCAGGGAAGCAAGTTCCCTATCCATAATCAACTTTAACTGCACTAAATGCATTTGACAATAGGTTGACACATTAAGCAAGCCTTCTTCTGCCTGAGATTCACTTCCAAAAAAGCAATATTTCATAAATATCAGTAATGAGAGCACCTGTTCATATAAGCTTCAAAATCCGGTAGTTCCCTTGTACTCGAAAGTACTCAACACAACCGAGCGGAGGTGACGTAACTGTGCGACAACCTCGTTTCTGTCTACGGTGAAGCAGCTGTGCGGAAGGTCGCATAGGGAAGCGCCCAGTCGACAAGGACTCCTTCGGTACTCGAGTTGTCTCGTCGTAGCGTTTTCTTCTCTTCTCTGCCACAATCCGAAACTCATCCCCGCACTCGCAATGTTACTGATTGAATGACGCACATTCGATTGAACTTCTCATCGACAAATTACGTTAACGACAAAACCCATGCATAAGTGATAAGCTCTCATTCCAATACGAAACCAAGAACGGGAAGAGATACACTGCTTGTATCATCCGAGAAAGACATACATGCGCTTTTCAATGTTTGTACATAAAGTGAAACTCAACGGCCCGCTCATATGACCATGTTACCCACTCATCATTGCGAGCAAAATTCTCCTTTTAGGTGCTCACCGAACAACAACATTTTGGCTGAAATACTAAGCGCTGCATATACCGTGCAAAAAGAAAAACTTTAAATACCAACATAAGTTCCCCCTCCTTGTCCCATTTATTCTAACCCCGAATACATTTTCCAAAAACATGCTATAAAAATCCCCATGAGGCAACGATGGAGAAAAAAAATGCTCTTGTCTTATTTGAGTCTTGCAACTTTCGGTTACCCTACACGGTGTAGACTATTAAGAAAACATTTCTCACGGCTAAACAGTTCTTTATCAATTTTCGTTCACATAAGAGAAAATAACTACACACCTATTTACATACATCGCCCCAAAGTAACGTTCATGCAAATACCGAAACATTAAATGGAGTGTGGCACTGAACAATAGAGCAAACTGTATCAATTTCCCAATATGCATTAACATACACACAATAATTGCAATTTAAAATTTAAAAAGAACAACTGCCGTCGTTGTATCTCAAAGAATCTGCAGATTGGAGATATTAACGACGAGATCCTACAGAAAACTTTTGAAAAACAAAGGTCGCGCACACTAATACCCTCAGTATCAGAACCATTAATCTTCGGTCAATTTGACATGTGCGAAATATCATCTTACGGTTTCTCATCTTTCCGGTTAATAATACCACACGTAATAATAGAATAATACCGTACATATGCCAATCAAAAATATTTTATAAAAACTCATTCGGTTCATTCATTATATATCCATGCACAAGCACTAAGCAGACATTTCTGTGAAGAATTTATATCCCCAAAAAATGTAGCATAACTGAACATTTCAAAAAAATGAAAACTATTAATACAATTCAAATACATTTAACAATACCACAATAAATATTTTTCACTGATTAAATGATATTTCCTACATAACAGGATCACTTCACAACCAAGAGACAATTTTTTGAATAAATTACTTATTTAAAATTTAGAACCCATGTTTCTTACAGTACATCGTACACTGCCCTTCATGAAAGAATTAAAAACGACATATCGAAGAAAGGTTCCGATTTCGACATCTCCGCGTCCTTACGAAAATGATTTCTACGACTCTGCTACCACCATAAATAAAGTCCCTTTACACATATACACAATCTGCCCTGGTTTCATTGGAGACCCTTACATAACTTCGCCTATTATTAATTTCTTTCCTTCGCACCGCGATAATATTGCACTCTGGGTGGTTGCATCAGCACTGACTCTCAATCGGCAACATCGCGACTTCCCGTTTAAACTTATTCACGAATTCTCAAAATACATCAATTATTCCCTCAATTAACTCTTCAAATATACGGTCACAACATTGACTTTAACTAAATAAGCAACAGCGTCTTTCCAATACGTTTCTCTAAGTAGAAAATTTGCTACTCGTTGAAAAACTAACATAATTAAATTCCATCAACTATCTAACGTCACTAACATTTTGTCCTCTGAGACCCGAGCTGTTTGTCCGTTCGCCTACTGTGCGTGTAACTCGCGTCTGCTATCACTTCGTACGTGCTTCCGTCTGCGGACGACAGCGTAATTAATTCAATTTCGGATAAAAATCAAATAACACTATCTCAACAATATTCCGATAACTACTAATGTATTCTTAGATTTACATGCCCCAAAAATGAAGGCTGTTCCACTGGAGGAATGCGTTGCACTGTCACATCTAATTATTCGCTGTTAGCTTTTCTTACCTCATTCAAGCTTAATATGGAATTCTCACTGCTGTCCAGGTTGAAGTCTCTGCCGAAACCCTAGCAACGTCCACTGCGGACCCCCACGCGCTGCTGGAAATGTCGTTTGCGGACCACAGAAAATACTCGTGTGCTGTCCCGTCGACGTCATGTACTCATACAACTGTCAGTCACTCAATTCTTCTTAAAAGTAACATACAAAAAAAACTCGATCCCAAAAGACATTTTACTTATTGAGACTGACCATGAAAGCCTTCAAACTTTTATTAAGTTGAATTTCTCTAAAAGGTCTAAAAGGTCTAAAAGTTACTTTATAGCGAGAAATATATCTCATTATTTTTGAATTTTTTTTAACAATGTGATTTAATCTTCAAGATGAAAAGTGTATGTCGGGGGGTATAGATTATTTTGATATTTAAAGCGCCTAAATTGTTCTTAATGATTCAGAATAATGATGCCTGTTGGAATTATAGATTCCCCTGCAAAATAAATTATAACAAAAGAAGGAAATTGAACTGATACGCTATGCTACAAGAATAATGTGTGTGTATATTCAATGTTAAAAGGCACTGACAAGTTAACCACGCAGAATGAGTAATTTGCAAAAATAATACAATACATATATAGTACATATAATTTGTCAGTTAGTCTCTTATTATGAGTTTAATTATGTTAAATGAATGCTTTGACAATTCC
>NNCF01130094.1:74828-112439 GCA_002313205.1 Laupala kohalensis | reverse complement strand
CCCTTCGGGAGACAGCTGGTGAAATTATTTTCCACCGTCAACAGTACATCTCGTGAGCATCGGCAGGCGATCACTCACGAGTTAACCTGCTGGCATTTTTGCCTTCAGCATCGACTGCACGTCAACTCAAAATCATTGAATCAGCTCAACTCAATCAAAACTGAAAATCACGTCAACTCAAAATCAATGGATTTGGTCCGTGCTGATTCAATGATTTTGAGTTGACGTGCAGTCGATGCTGAAGGCAAAAATGCCAGCAGGTTAACTCGTGAGTGATCGCCTGCCGATGCTCACGAGATGTACTGTTGACGGTGGAAAATAATTTCACCAGCTGTCTCCCGAAGGGGAAGTTGTCGGTTTGCGTGCGAAATGATGAGGGACCAAATCCACCTTATAGTCCAACGCCGTAGAAAAATAACCTCTATCTTCGTATATCCTTCCGCGATTGCTGCTACCTCCACCATCGCCTCCATCTTCACACACACAACATATTTTCTTAAAACTAATTTGCCGGGTCTAACAAACCTAACATCATTGTTCATGGCTAACCTAACATCATTGTTCATTATAATTGTTCATGGCTCGCTGTCGCGAGCCATATTATAATTAACATACCCCTAACATACTAACATAAACGGTGGCGGAGAGATGAAAATAGTGCGGAACATTATTTCTTTATAACTACCGTAAATATGAAGAGCGAAGAATACGACTTATATTTTCGGAACCGTAATAATATTTGTAGTATTATGACATTAATCATTTTTTCGAACCCTCTTTGGACCAAATGGTGGATTTTGGCCCAATGGGAGTTATTCTTTTGACTGTGACAAATATGAATTGTGAAAATGAACGTAATCTGTGACGGCGACCGCCTGTAACAGAGAATATAGCCACGCTGTGACTGCGATCGCCATCTATGACAGAGCTTCGCTCTGAATATATAGTCTGTGGCTGTGACGAGCAGTACCCGTACTTGCGAGAAAACGGAGCAAGCTTCTTTCGGAGATCACGTGTCAAGTCACTGCTCCACCAATACCGTCACATCCCTACTAGGGCGGCGGCGGGAAAGAATACAACGTGAGCGTGCGCCAGGCACAGGTCAGGCAAGAGGGTTTTTCGTTGTAGGGTAGCGTATTAATTTTTAATGATATTAAGACGTACGCTGCACTTAACGTAAGCCACTGTTTTGAAAGAACGAACGATACGGTAGGTTACATTGGACACATCGATCTACCCAAGCTATTAAAGGATCAGGTAATAATGTCTATTAATCTCTAATTTATGAATTAAATTTGTTAATTTCACGGACATTCAGCTTGTGTTTTATTAAAGGGTTTCAGTAATACTATTAATGTTCTCTCCTGTTCTAAATGTCACGTATTTTGTGCTTCTATTTACACCTGGTCTTCTTAGCAGTTTATCCAAATCATCTGTTGTGTGCACACTTTTGATAATTATTCTTCCATATTGTAGCTGATTGTATTGATGAAAGGGGAGACTGATACTGATGGACAAGGTTAGGATTTTTTGGTGCTCACCTATTTTCTTACGGTAAAACTCTTCTAAAAGGTACCACAGTGTGAAATTTTGTCTGTAGATGAGGTAGCAGGCATTTTGAAGCACAATTTTACCCTTTTTGGGACCTTCATCACTTTCTCTTCCAACAGTCAATTTTCAATGAATGCTTATCATTTTTAATTGGTATGATGAGTGAATTTCATTCCATATATGCATGCTTAAGAACCAACATCACATATGATTTATAATTAATGTCTCCTCAGCCAGTAATGAACATGAGAATTGTAAATGTTTTAACATGGGTACCTGACAACAGCGATTAAATGATTCGTATAACAAAGTCTCTGAAAGGAAGAACAATGAGATGTGTTTACTTTCTATCATCTGAAGAGTGATGAGCTGATGTACTTGTTTGTAACCCTGTGAATCAGAATAGGAGCAAGATGTTTTTAGTTGCGTAGAACATCATTTTTTCAGTTAATTTTAGCACAATTTCTCTTCCTTTTTTCATTTGAATGTTTCACATAAAAATTCTAACCCTGCTGATGTTCAGACATATGATAGTAATTTCACCCTATTATTTTAGATTTGGTATGTGGTAGTAATTTTCTTTTTGTTGAACTTTACCTCACATTTCACGTATTAAGGTACAAAAGAAAGAGTTTTTTTATTGATATCAATGGTTTTTCACAAAGTTTCTGGCTCCAGTACAAATTATTCTTATAACATTGAGCTTGGAGAATGGCCTCTTAAAATCAATAATTTTGTTTATTTTAATGATGGAAGCCACGTGTATTAATTTTCAAATGTCTTGTGAAATACATAATTTAATTAATGGAATCCCAAATGGGGTGAAAACAAGTATATTCGACTTACTTGGAGCTACTACATATTACTCATACCATAACTTACATGTGATTAGTTCAATATAATTTTGGAATATTGTCAACTCATTTTATCCATTTAGTGTGATGACACAGTAGCTGTATTTACTGTGTATTGACAACACGATTTGGTCATTGATTGCTGGCAACAGTGGGTGACATTCACCCCAAGTTATGAATGTCTTAATATAATAATTTGTTGCTTTTATTATTTTATTCTCTTATTAATGGATATATTTGTAACATAAATATTAAATGTTGACCTTTTTAATTAGAAATGTTAGTTAGGGAAGGTCGTCAAATTCTTAGTGTGAACATAACTGTGCCTTTTATTTTTATATACTAAAAAATATTTATTTTATGCATGATAAGGAATTATTCATATTAATTCCCAAACATTCTCTCAAAAAACAAAGTTTGAACCTACACTGTTTGTTCATAAAATTAGTTTTTTTCAGAGAATGGAAAACTTAAAAAAGTGATGAAGTAATGGAAGTGCTTTAAGGGCATAATATATACTCTCTTCATGAAAATGACACACTTCATTTAATATTTGAACATTGAAGTTTTTTAAAATTGTAATTCATTAATAATATTTGAACTAACATGAGAAAGTAAAAGTTATGTTATCTACACACATGGAATGGATGTTAGCGTGATGTTTCGTATCATTTGCCAATATAGTTGTAATTTTTCATTGAATCCCTGACAATATCATTTAATTTTAGGTCACTAGAACAAATAAATAAACTTATTGAACTACACAAAAATTGTACACACATGAATGGCTACAGGGGCTACACACCACCTTAAGACTTCAACAAAAGTAATTTTCAGATATGCGAAAGTTTCTTTTTTCTGGAATATGATACATTGTTGATTGATTCAGGAATACTGAGAATCTCCTGCGTCAACAACCTGTTGTGCAAAAACAAGATAAAGTGTATTGCAGGGGTGACGAGTTACTCCTTTTGCTAACCTAGGGTGAAGGAATTGAGTGGGAACAATGTGAACCAAAAGTGTTTTCTTAGAAATGGGAAAATTTTCAAGTAGATGTATTTTTAATGAAATTATTTTGTCCTTATGTTTTCTTGCTTGAAGTAACTCTTTTTCTACATGAACCTATTGCATCATTCTTATAGTACTATAATAATGAATAGATTCTGCTCAAACTTCAATGCCAGTCTCTCATATTTCTTGAGTTATAATTAGGTTTCAGTGTACATTCTTGACAGTTTTCTCTCAAACTTGAACTCTGACACATTGCAACAACAGGTAAACATTATAGTCTGCTGAAATATTAAAAAAAAAAATTTCCCATCATTAAAAGTGTAAAAAATAAATTTTGATATTAAACAATTTTCATTGGGGGTTCGAAATTAAAATGTTAATTTTTTATGTAAAGGATAGATAAAATTCAGACTTAAGGATTGTGAATAATTAAATGAAAAAAATAGTGTGACTTCATCTGAATTGAATGTGCCACAGACTGGGAATGACTGGGAATTCTTATATGCGATCTTCTAAATTTTAATATATGATGGTTTATAATTAATATGATACAGATTCAAACATTTTATTTAATTAACACAATCATGAATACTTTGTCATTTTACAAAATTAAAAATTAAATTAGTATGTATGTGAATAGTATTTCGATGTTGTTTTTTTTTAATGAAAATTATTTTGTATTTTAAATTGAGGCAGGTTAATTGTGTAAGCTTGTATTACACACAGTGTTCATAAAAATTTTACATTAAAATTAAAAATATTGTGAAATAGTGAAAACTTAAGTTATTTCTGTGCATCATTGTTGTATCATGAATCTTATTTGCTTTTGAAAAGCAGCTTCTTTACTCCTTCAGATATTCATCAAGAAATGATTTTATCCATTGGTTTTATAGCACTTCTTTAAATAATTTTCCTATTTTAAGAGAAATAAGGAATTACACAGAAAAGGCAGACTTTTAACTAATGGAGTTGTACGTCCCTATGCTTTGAGCTTCGGATGGGGTCCTCTTTGCTGTTGAAAAATTTCTCCTCTCAGGACCTACTTTTATATTGAGTCCACTGTAACTCATATTTTTATGTGGGGCTTTACGGCTCGTCGACATCGAGGTCATTAGAGCCCTAAAAACTTGTACAGGTAGGGAAAATGCAGTTATGCACCAGGGAGAGCCAACATGACTCACCAAAAACTCTCCTGAATTACAACTCGAAACTCAAATATCAACATCTCATTTTTTTAAAGAAGAAGAAAGAGGAAAATGAAAGATACCCTTGCATCAGGATCAAAAAGAACAAGAGGTGACCAAGGAAGGTCAGGAAAGAGAAAGGAAGGAGCCTAGCACAAGCAAGTGGAAGTAATGTCAGACTCAGCTCAGGACCCTGTGTTTGCCAAAAACGTACTTACTAGAAGTAAGTCCCCTGGGAGGAAAATGAAAGATACCCTAGCCCTAATAGCGTCGGGATGTAACTCATATGGATTCTTCATGGTTTCTGTGAGCAATTTAGATAAGGATTAGTTCTTAATAAGGTAAAATGTGAATTTTGTGGTAAAGATACAATACAAGGCAGAGATGAATTATACATGGGGTCATTTATAATTCTTTTCAGTGATATTTCTACCATTGTGGAAAACCATGTGCATTCTCTCACAAAATGGTGGTTTGGTACATTTTAACATTTTTTAGCTTTGTCAAGATTTAAGAATTTCACTAAAAACATTAAGTTAACTTCAATGAGTGACAACTTATATTACCCTATTTGGTATTAATAAGTAATTAATTAATTTGAAAAACCTTGTATTTGTGTACTGGAAGAAAAATATTTACATCAATGTATTCAGAATGGAAATGTAACAAGCCAATAGTTTATTAATAGAATGAAGTATGTTATGAGAGGATGACTCCTGAAGATGAAGGATAGTTTTATCCATGTGGGTCAATCCCTACTAAGTGCTTACACATATGTATACAATGTATATTACATAGATAAAGTGTATAGAACTTAATTCTTGAGACATGACTCCATCCCACCTTCCAAAAATTTAACTTTTTCAATTGTTTCCTTTTTTGAGGACTTACTACTCCATTGGGGGACCAATTAAAAATTTTATATTTAAAGAATTCAAACATCTCTATGACAGAAAACTTCTGTAAAAAATTACAACTTTGAGATTCAACTGGAAGCAAAAGTATTTTTCCCCAATTTTTCTAAAACTTTTCACTTTCAAATACATGAATAGTCAACTTAAAGCCCCCAGGAACCCAATAATATATTCTTATAAAATAAATAATAATTTAACAAATATATAAAATTGTTATAAAAATTGTGCTTGATGAATGTTTATAATTTTTTTGACAGATTACATGTGTGCAATTGCTGTACTCATACTTTATCAGAGGTGCTTATCCCACAGTAGTGATATTTCCAAGGTACATGTCTTATTTTTATGCTATTAAATAACACAAGCATAAGACACTCATATTTCAGGATATAAGTCAGCAGAACCTATAAGTGAATATAATTATAAAAAATGCCATTGAAATACTGTATGAGATTAAACACAAGACTCCTTCCTCGCCTCATTTTTAAACAGCTTAATAATAATAATAATTATATTTTATTGAACCATGTAGATCATAACAAAGATGTATGGCGAGTCATAGAACTAACAACAAAAACAATAATATTTACATATAAGAATTACAACATTATATTAATTTTGATACTTTTAACCATATTTATTTAACTTGGGCTAAGTAAAAATTAACATAAAATACAATTATTTTCTACTATTACAGAATATTAATATTTATTTAGGCTAGGGTTAATAGATACCTATGGTAGGAATTGTATTACTTTACTTTTGTTTTATTAATTTATGACGAGGTCAATATGTATGGTAAAACAATGTAATTTGTTGTTTGATAGTTTCCTTCATCGTAGGTCACCTTCTGCACCTTTGTTCTAATGATTACCTGCAACAGTTTGTATGTCATACATTAGTTATTGCCATTGAGGAATTCTTGTACACTGTAGTAGAGTTTCTGTTGTAAGAATTGTTTGAGTTTTGTTTTGAATGGGTTCAGTGTATTGATGTTTTTTAGGTTTAGTGGTAACGTATTATATAGCTGTATACCTGCATTATAAGTGCTTTTTTGGCTAAGAGTGGATGTTATCTGTGGTAGATGGATATTTCTGGCCTGCCTAGTGTTGTGAACATGAACAGTGGAATTAAATCTGTAGAGGTCCTTTTTTCTAGTAGATCCTGTTTTATAAAGTTCAAAGTTTCAAAAATGTACATGCATGGCAGTGGAAGTATTTTCAACTTTTCAAATAATGGCTTACACGTAGAAAGTTTATTAGTGTTGGTAATTGTTCGTATTATTCTCTTCTGTAAACAAAAAGTTTTTGTTTCTGGTGCTTGTCCCAAAAATATTATACCATATTTTAGAATGGAATGGACATTTGCATAGTATACTGTTGGAAGGGTATCTGTTGTGCAATTTGCTGTTAGAACTCTGATGGCATAGTTTATTGTGCTGAGTTTCATATTCAATGTTTCTAGGTGACAGTTCCATTTCACGTTATCTTGTATAGTAAGTCCCAGTAACTTTATTTGTTTAAAGTTGAGGTGGTTACCATTAAATTCAATGTTAGGTGTGTGCTGTTTAGATGAATGAGGATTATGGAAGGAAACTAAGCAAGTTTTATCAGTGTTTATTACGAGTTTATTTTGTTGGAACCATTGGATTAGGGTGGCTATAGTGGATTTGGTAGTGTTAAGTAAGTTTTCAGCAGTTTTGGCACGGAATAAGATGTTTGTGTCATCAGCAAAAAGTACAATTTTGTGATTTTATATGATGGATGGGATGTCATTAATATATAGAAGAAATAGTATGGGTCCCAGGGTGGAGCCCTGAGGAATTTCGTGAGTGACATGCATGGGCTGAGACCTGTGATGTTTTATTTGATTTTCATGCTGGTAGGATACTTGTACTATTTGCTGTCTTTCAGATAAATATGACTTTAGCCAGTTGTATCCTATTCCCCGAATTCCATAATTTTCTAGTTTACTGAGGAGAATTTCATGATTAATTATATCAAAAGCTTTTGTGAGATCTAAGAATAGTCCAACAGGGATTTCTTTCTGCTCAAGTGCAATTAAAATTTCATTGAGAAAAGCAAATAGAGCAGTTTCAGTAGATCTTTTTTTCTCTAAATCCATGTTGGGAGTCTGTAATAATTTTGTTGCATGTTAAGAAGCTTTTTAGTCTGTTATTAAATAGATTTTCTAGTATCATTTGAGTAGGATTTATTGTTTTCCGTAATGTATATGTTGCAGTCTGGTAGTAAAATATTTCACATCGTCACGGAGCTATGATATCAGTTTAAAACAGTTTACTATGGTAATATAAATAACGATCCAGATTGTTGTTCCAACTATATTGAAACGAGAATCAATTTTCTTAAAACAAATTATTTTTCTTTTCTTTTAAACAATTTATATCAATTACAAATTTTTACCTTTTAATTTATTTGTCTTATTTTAATTATCTTGATCCTTTGCATGCAAGTTCAAATCAATTTTCTTTTTCCTTGGAGTGTTTAATGCCTCTGTGCACTTTTTTAGAGTTAATTCAAAAGAATATTCTTTCAGAGCATAGAGGAATGTAACAATCGAGTAATATATAATCATTTGGAATTTTTTGGAAAGCTGAAAAGTAATATTGAATATAGAAAATTTAATCTTCTACTTACAAGTTGTGAAACAAAAGTGTAAGGGGATAAATATTTCAATAGATTGATTAAGTTAGTGGTACAGATTGCCTAAGCCTTTATTGATTGGAAATGCCATTTTTGGGAATTTGTTCTGTAACAAATAAATACAAAGCCCATTGTTAAATTATCTGTTGATAAAATAGTGATGGGTATTTATTGTTATGCTGCGGTTCATTAGTTTCCTGCATATATTTTTAAAAAAATTTAAAATAGATTTTCTCCGTATTTCGCATATTTTTTATATTGGCCACAATGGTTTATTGCTATTGGAAGATTATCATAAATTGAATGATTAAATCGACCTTTTCTTGTAGACTATTTGTTTCTAGTATCACAACATTTCAGCAGTATATTTTAACGATAACAACATATCAACAAACACTAATGTTCACCTGATGATGGCAAGAAAAGGTCGATTTAATAATTAAATTTAATAATGATTGTAGACGTAAATGTCAATTATAAATACTTTTTAAAATCCTATATATTAGACACATACCTATTACATGTACACATTAAATTTGTTATAGGGGACAAGTTCTATTTCTAGAAATCATAGAATTCGACAAAAATGTATAATTTACTGCATTGTTGCTGCTGATACATGGAAGTTAGTAATACTCACTAGTTTTTGTGGCGTGTTAAACAGAGATTAAGTAGTATCAAAATAGAAGGAAGTACATACAACTTGAACTTTGTGATGTCTTCATTTCTTCTGTCAGTTTCAGAATCCATGTGTCTGTTCCAATGAGGTATGCTTTGACATCATGAACAACTGTGCACTAATTTCTGCGAGAGATTCTTCTCCATTGATGTGTATTCTTGTTGGGTTGACAGACTGCTACTGAAAATATTAAAAAAATGCATTGATCTCGTGACACATCACTTGTTGATTACGTCTGTTGTTGTGCGACGTCCCTCGTTGGTCTGCTGTGAGTGGAGACATGTGCTCTGGCACTGAAGGGTTTTTATAACCACTTCAGTTACTGTGAAGTATTTTCCACAGTTGAGAATCATACCTAGTACTGCCGCGAATCCCCGCGTACATGAGCGGAATCCTACGCGCTCCGGCAGTCTCCGCGTCTCAACGGAGTTGATTCTAGAAAAAAACCCTCTGATAGACGACGACTTCCTATGTATCCCTCAGGTGGTTCCATTTCCCTCCCGAAATGGTGTCGTGTGCAACCCGTTAGGGTCGTGTGCCAAGTCCTTTCACCACCTGTTAGGGCCGGGTGCAGATTTTCGCCGGCGAAGGGCGACTACCACGATGCCGTTACGCGGCGTTGCGAAGACCTTGGTATCCGGAAAAGTCGCTCATGGCTGCATGTCGTTCGGCGGAGGCCGCCTTCGGGAACACCTTTTCAGATATGGAAAAACAACATAAATTCCGCGCTCACTATGCAACCCAAATAAACTTTTCAAATGTTCGCCTTTTGTTCTCCGACGTCCAAGTCTTTCGTCTAAGTCTTTCAATCCTAACGTATTGAATCCCGCCGAACACCTCTCGGTTTTGGGATGTTCATCACTACCTTTTACAACACATGCAACTAGATTTTTCTTGCCATCACAAAAACACGCTATTTAGTACCCGACCCTTTCCCATATGGTACAAATTCAGGCCGGTCTGTATTAAACAGTTTTTTCATATAATACCATTTTTACTTTCTATTTACACCGACAAAAATATATTAAACGAGATGCACAATTAATTTGAATTATTAAACTACGAATATTTTTTTCAAAATAAATATATAAAGTACAACACCCATTATCCTATCATTTACGTAGACATTTATTTAGTTATTGTTGTCTTTTTAGCGTCGTATAGGTTTACTGTTGCACTGAAAAGTTGAAATCCTGCAAGAGCAACGCCCACCGGTGGATCCTAGCATTCGCGGTTGCGGTTTCTTTGAACCACGTCAACGGGTTATGATAAGTTTGGATCACGAAGGGTTTGGCTTTATCTAGATAGCAATGGAGTTTCTTTACTCCATGTATTATTGCTAACATCTCTTTTTCTGTAGCGCAATAGGATCTCTTTGTTCCACTAAACTTATTATTCTGAAATAAAATGGGATGTTCCTCCCCTTGTTCGTTTATTTTACCAAACACATCACCACCCCTTCTCCTGACGCATCACATTGTAAGATGAACGGTTTCTCGAAGCCCGGAGCACACACTACGGACTTCGATAAAAAAATCTTTGTTTTTCAGCACCTCGCATAGTGTTCAGATAATGGGCCCCTGTTTGGGTTTTCCTTTAACAGGTCCGTTAGTGGAATCTGGCTGTGCGAAATTCTCAACATATCTCCTATAGTAGTTGAGATCTATTCTATCAAAGCTCTAACTCCCTTTCTGTTATTTGGGGGAGACAGTTCTTTAATGACTTATTTTCGCTTCAGCCGGCTGCTACTTTCCCCTTCCTACATTATGACCTAAATAATCTATATGTCCTTTAACAAAATGACACTTGGTGGGTTTTAAATGCGTTGCGAATTTTTTTCTGAATGTCACGAACGTGCAAAACATTCTCCTTCTATGAATTTGAAAACACTACCACAGCAAGATATGGTACCGCGAAGGTCTCTCACCCTTTCAAGAGTTGTGCCACGTATTTACTGTAAAAGAACAGCGCTTTGCGGAGACCGAAAACTAACCGTAATGGCTTATATACGCCTTGTGACGTCACGAATGCCGCGTATTTTTGTGCCTCTTCCCATCTCAAATTTTATCTCTTTATATTTGAGATGAAAAAGCCTTACAACACGGACTCATTACAGGAAAGGATTTTAATAATGGAAGATGCGTGTATTATAGATTCCAAATAATATATCATTTGATGAACAAGTCCAGACCTACTGAAGAAAACTGAAAGAAAAATGTTATCTCTTTCTGTCGGTTTGCAGTTCCTTGTATATACGGGGAGACAAATCGATAAAACGTGAAATTATCTCCTTGAGCTTGGAACTGAATGGAAGATAAAAACAACACTGAAATAGTTTTCTATAAAATCTCCAACCGAGAGGAACATGAAATGGACCAGCACAGAACATGAGAATATATGATCTGAAGAGTATTAATAGGAGGATCATTGTCTACATGTCTTACAAGGTAAAAATTGTTGACGAAACATTTTCAACAGTGAAAATTTGTCCTAGTTTTCATATAAAAATGTGTTGAGAAAAATAAACTTGGCTTTTTATAAAATACAAAATATTCGTCTCACTCTCAATTCGTATCGTTCACGACGTCATGAAGCATGTAATGACCATTATTAAGATCTAGATGCATCGGTGAGAGGAAACGTAATTGACTATGAGTTTAGATTCACATTAATACCATTTAATTAAAAATTTGTGAGATGGCGGGTTCGAACACGGGGTCTCTCACAAATCTGGGGTTACTAATCCAGTTACTAATTTTTTACGTAGGTATTCATAGGTAGAATACCATAGGTATATACCTATCCTAATTGTAGAATACCATATGTATATACGTATGTCAATCTATAAATTAGCTATGGGGATGTAGCTCAGTGGTAGAGCGCTCGCTTCGCATGTGAGTGGTCCCGGGTTCGAGCCTCGGTATCTCCAAATTTTTAATTTTAAAAAAATGCGTGTCATTAATGTAATTTCATCGATAGAATTAATATTAGATATAACATATTTTTCCTTACGTAGAGTGAAGTTTATTACCCCTTTGTGATTAAAGAGTTATTCTTATGTAAACGTAAACAGTATTATTGTCTCCTTGGTTACAATACTCTCATAGTATGAAGGGAATGAGATCTTTTTAAACCCGTTGAATTAGTTCCAGTGTCACTGTCTGACGGCGCTGACGACGGGTTCGTACTTAACAACTGACGCCGTTTTTCGTACATAGCCCCACTCCATAACTTTCTTCTGTATGCAGTCTCCTTGGTTACAATACATGTGTGGGTTTAAGGGAATCGGATATTTTAAATCAGTTGATTTAGTTCCAGTGACACCGTCTGACGGCGCTTATGTCACGTTCGTACTTCCCAACTGAAGACGTTTTTCGTACATACCGAACAGTACCCCCAACTATAGAAATTTCCACTGCCATATATAGACTCCTTGTTTAAAACCATACAATGTCGTACGAATTATGGCGGCCATTAAACAAACACGATCTACTCAAGCGTTGCTACAAACAAAAAACTCTAAACATAGAAAGTCCGTCTGCTGTCCTTGCAACTGGCAACAGAAGCGCCTCTATCGGCCGGCGAGTATAACAATAGCGTCACAGGTTCCCATGGCTACCTTAGATACCAAAGTGGCTGTGGGTATCCCCAAAGCGCAATACGAATTCAAAAGTGATATCGGGAGGATGTATACATTCGAAAATCCGTTGTATCATTAAGTAGGCTGTAATTCACCAAAAGTGATGATCCTCGCTCCTCGCGTTGAACTTTCATTTGGGGCTATAATCATTCAGTATTTTTCGTTATACAACTCATGGAAGTAGTGTGATGTAAAAAGAACACCTAAATATTGATAATGAAACTAAGGAAATTTGGTGAAATTTTAAGAACATATTGTAATAAACAAATGTAATTATTTTCGTGAATATGAAAATATTGTCGATAATTCCTAGGCTACGAATATTCATATATTCATACTAATATATAAAGGTGTAATGCGAAAGCATTTCTATGTGTTTGTTACTTAATCACGATCGTGATGAAATTTAGCAAAGAGAGAGTTTAGATGTCCGCGAAGAACACTGGCTTTTATTTTTTTATGTAGAAAGAAAGATAGAAAATGATGTTGAAGATTAATGTCGATGAAATTGGAGTGTTATCAGTGACGAGTTCAGTTTGGAGTGCAATAAATTTAGCAAAAAAGAATTAAGCAAGAGGAATCGAAAAAATGAATTTGAACGAAAAAATAATGAAGAAGAAAACAATCCAGAATTTTCAAAAAGGATGTTCACTCTTTGGTCACGGAATAACTTGAAAATTGGTGTCAGGCTAAAGTAGAGGCTGCAATTAACCCCTGTGGAAGGAACTTTCTTAAAAACAAATCTCAAAGTAGTTGTGCTTCGTGATGCATGTTAATCCCAATTTTTATAAACATGAATATCGTCCGATAAGCAATTTTCGAGTGCAGTCAATTTACCAAAAAAGAATTACGCAAGAAAAATTGAATGACAACTTCAATGAAGAACACTAATTAGGAAGGACACAATCTAGGATTTTCAACTAGGGTGTTTACTATTTTGTGATGGAATAACTTGAAAATTCGTGTCAGGCTAAATTAGAGTGTGAAATTAACTCCGGTGAAAGGAATTTTCCTAAAAAATGTTAAAGATATTATGCCCTCCGATGCATGTTAATCCCATGCTTTATAAACGTGAATATGTTCGGATATATTAGGAATTTTGGAGCGCGGTAAATTTAGCTACAAGGAACCGAGCAATAGGAATAGTATAAGATGAATTTAATTAAAGAAAACAATAATTGCGAAAGACGCAATCTAGGATTTTAAACAAGGGTTTTCACTATTTTGTCACGGAATGACTTGAAAATTGGCGTCAGCCTAAAGTAGTCTGAAAAAAAACCTGTGAAAGGAATTTTCTAAAATACAAATCTGAAAGAAGTTACGTTCCGCGATGCTTATAACCCGACTACTTATAAACGTGAATACCCTCGGATATATTACGAATTTTGGACTACAGTAAATTAAGCAAAGAGGAATCATGCGAGAGGAATCGAATGCATTAATTAGGAAGGACACAATCCAGGATTTACAGTAGTGTATATTTTTTCACGTAACAACGTGAAAGTTGGTTTTGGGCTAAAGTAATGTCTGCAATCAACCTCTGTGAAAGGAATTTCCGAAAGAATAAATTTGAAAAAAGTTACCTAACGATGCTGTGTGAGTGTTTTCTGCCACAATTGAGAAGACGACGTATCAACCTCAACACAGTATGGTTTCAACAAGATGGGGCGACATGCCATACAACGAGAGCAGCTATGGAATTTTTGAGGCAGACCTTCCCTGGGCGCCTCATTTCGTTGCGTGGAGATGTGGAATGGCCTCCTCGGTCACCGGACCTGTCACCTTGTGACTATTTTTTATGGGGCTACCTAAAAGCACGTGTATACATAAACAAACCACGTACACTTGAAGCCCTGAGTGAAACAATAACACAAGAAATTCGAGCAGTACCACGTGCAATGCTTCAGAGGAGTATGGACAACTTCTCACAACGTCTACAGGAGTGTATGGACAAAAACGGACAGCATTTAACAGATGTTATTTTTCGTACGTAATCAATTTTTTCCTCTTTAATTTAATTTTAATTTAATTTAATTTTTGTAATGGCAACATCTAAGATACACATTAAAAAAATAAATTTTGAGTTTCGTTTAAAAATGAGAGAGTAAGTGTTATTTCAAATCATCCATACCTCCCTGCCCAACCCTGTAGATTGCTTCCATGATTTAGTTTTTCGAAATAAACGAAATGCGCAAAACTTTGCTGTTTTTATTGTTACTGGTCCCTAGCAGCAATTCCGTAGACTTCATTCTGTACTCGTAGCTGTCAAACAGAAAGCGTCCATGAACTAGTTTGACAATATGGTTGAATCAACAAGAGCACAGATGAACCCAGATGAATCCAGATATCATAATTCCATTGTCAGCTTAGGTTCGTATAAGCGCTCATGTGTCATTATGTAGAACTGCTGGTGTAAATGAAACAACCATATAGTTCCGTATTCTGTCGCTAGGGAACGCTTGTCTCCGAATTAGTTCATAATCCAGGCGCTAGAGCACGCATGTGAAACAACCTCTATACTTCCCCTACTCTTAAATCACTCCCTCCTACACTCCTCTCACTTATTCCCACCCTATAAAAAAATTCAGTTAACTTTAACGCACTCTATTAATACATGAATGCTACGTTAATGTACTGTACAGCGAAAGAAAAGAAATATTTACACATTACTACGATTGTTCAAGATATTTTAAAATGAAGGAGAAGGATGAAAAGAAAAAAATTAAAAATGTATAATAAGAATACAATATAATCTGATAACTCCACACATTTACAAACATAAATCACGTAACATAATAATAAGAACATAAACATTTATGACACGCACATGTAGGTTTGTATACATTACACAAATAATACAGAATCCTGGGCAACCCAGTCTGTCAGGTGCAAATTATATACGTTAATATTTCAGTAATAAGATTATATTAAACCACCACAAGTGCAGAGACTTAACATTTTCTAATAAAATAACATGACGTAAAAAACATAAGATACAATATTGAATATTATCGGTATTCTTCCCACCTTCACACTTTTAGAACATAACACAAGCACGTTTGACTTTCAAAATATGTTGATAAACTAGGAAGTGACATAGATCAATTTGATCTAACAAATAAGTAGCTGTTATGTACAAAATTGACATAGTAGAAATTTTCCAAGAGCAAAAATATTTGAGTATATACAGACATTTTTGTGATAGCACCCTATCAAGTCAAGTGAGTCATCTAAGAAACACACGCTCTTAGTATGAGTTTAGTGACTCATCTGAATTGTTGGCTATCTCAGCAAAATTTCCTCTAATGCCATAGGCTCATTCAAATTTCTTGCCATGGACTTAAAATATAGAGGAAATCATTGGACATGATATAACCTAACCCACTAATTACAAGTTCCCTTGCCGACTATATATTCAAATCATGATACTTTCATGCTCAATTTGGACGAGTCCAGAAATTTCATTGCTTCCTCGCGACACGTCACGAACAGTCGATACCTGGTCGAGTTAAGACGTCATATCGATTCAACTAATCGAGCAGGCAACTACGCACGAACACGAAAGATATAAAAGCACATGGTCCTTGCTTTTCTTCACATTATTTCACTTCGCTACTCATCTCATCACATCTCTTCTTCACTACTCATCGTGGCTCGGCAGCCAGCCGTCTTTTCGCAAGTTCAAGCCCTCGCTCTAATCTACAAAAAGGCACTTCGACCACAAGATTCTACTATCCGTCAATCGTTGGATTTTGATAACAAGACACCGGTCCACCTCTACTCTACAAGCAACCAGCTGACTCCAAGATCGTCTCATCTCATCAGCACGCTTTCTTGGAAAACCAGTATTCTATCATTATTTTTTCTTTCATGGCATGTTATTAAACCATTTGTTCTTGTTAGTATTCAATATTAATTTTTTGGCCCTATCCTTTCTTCATACTTCATATTTCATTAGTATCATTTCTAGTGCAGGCAAATTCAAAATTGTTTGTACAGAAAATAAAAAGATAAAAAATGAAAGATTAGTGATATAATGTTGATAGTTTGAAGCCACATCAGATGTCATAAGAAAACTATATCCTCACACCAGAATGACTACAGACTCTTTTCAGAATCCCCACATCTGGAACAATATTAGAAGTTATGTTCGGATACCAAATTATGAGAAGTCAGTCATGTACTATCATTTCGTAAAACATATCCATAAAATGTATTAAGTAGGGATATAAAGAAATAATCCACATTAAAAAATAATGAAAACTACACTACATATGTACATTCATTTTCACGCCCCTATTAGGCAAAACTTATATTTCAATCACAATGTTTATTCTCTAGTTTCAGACTCCGGAAGGTAAAAAATAAATAGTACAGAATCCTGGTAAAATGTTATGAGTGAAATTGCATAATAAAAAAAATCAATGAAACAAAAATTCCAAACCATACACAAATTTCTCATAATATTGGTAAATAAATACCCGATATTTGTGTCTTCACGTTAAGCTGCCCACCTATATTAAATATGGTGAAGACGAATAAATTTCATCAAGCATAAATATTTCTTTTGCTTAGAGATCGCCACGATAACAATGAAGAAAATTGATTCATGATAATATAACTTTGAGATTGAAAAGAACGAAACTTGCACTAAAAACATTTCAGGTTTATAAATAATATTTGTGTTTTAAGTTTTTCTTAACCAAGAGAATGAAATATCACGTACTACTACAATTAACGTTCATTATGCATTAAAAATAAATAAATTGACCTACGACTTATGTATGGACGAATACCATATATTTTGTGTTATGAAGATCTCATAATATATAGCATTTGTCCATACTAAGATCGTAAATCTTTAATCATTTACTTATTTTGAAAGATCACGTATTTGCGAGATAAGTGTAAAAAACAACAATATCTCGGTGACTATGACTACTTAATAAACCCTTAAGAAATAAATTACTATTATTGTAATCAAAGTATATCACCTACCTATTTTCTGTTGATGGAATCGCATAAAAATATGACACATTGAGATCTTCAGTTATACAAAAGAGGAGATTGCTTAAGTCTTGTGGCATACATCAAAGAATTGAGAGGGAAGGTGGGTATTTCCCGATTCCGCGTTATATCTGCGGTTGGCAACAAAATGGGAAAATAGTTGGCAAGTCCTTTAGAAATTCAATGACGATAAACCAGTAACTTTCGACGTTTAGTCGAGGGTGGGGGTAAATCAAAACACTAAACATCTACCATTGGTGACGGGTGAGTGTCTTTGTGATTATGACACCACGTAACGGGAAAATAGGAACGGGATTGGTCGAAATTGTGTGGGGTCAAAAGATCGCGGACCAATTAGAAAAGGTAATGTGAAATGACGTGAGACCTCACAAGCATTGATTGGCCAAGAAATGATGACGTATGTCAAAGGCGTGGGTAGCTCCAGTCTTGCAGGACGAGTTGAGAGTAAACGAAAGCTTACAAGTTTGTGTTGACTTGGTGACCTGACACAAATATCTAGATCTTAGATATGTAGAGAGAGCTTAGTGAGAAAGCTTATATTTACAGTTTAGTGATCAATGACTGTTGCCCTGCCTAACTGTTCGTGAGAAATTGTTCCGTGGTGAGTGTGCTTATGCAGTTGAGAATTACGATTCGAGAACTGAAGTTAAGGTCTGTGTGGACGATGCTCGGTAAACAATGCACTCATCAGATGCTTTGAGTGATGTTTCGGGAAATTGACTTTGGACCATCTAAGACTGATGGAGCCATGGCGAATCAATGATCTTCGGCTGATTGCTGCCGTTCATTTATTCCCGCATACCATTGGTCTGCGAACGTCATCACCACTCTTGCGTCAACTGACGTTCCATGACGGTGCTACTATGAGATAGGAGTGAAGTGTACCATTTAAGTTATGGATCTTGGTGTTAGTTTCATCTTGTGCTGACATGAATTTGCACTATCACATAAAAGAAACTTTTGTTTAGGCACAAGCAATGTAACTAAAAAATAATTTACGTGTGATTCAAGAAACTAGAAATCACATAAAGGGTTATTAAATGTGGTATGATAACATTCAGCTAGGTATAATGTCTTTCAATTATGTTCTTAAAGTTATTAGTAAATGTTCAGCAATCATAATCATGTAATTAAATGAAATTTGTTGAGATAATCATTTGTTTAGTATTTGTAAAATTACATGGTGGGTTTTTAGGGGAATATGCTATGAATTTGTTTTTCTGTAGGCGTGAGGAGGAGATATATTTTTATGTATCAGTTGTAAGAAAGGGTTTAATTATACCAATTATCTTGGAAAAATGTGTATCCTTTTCGAGGAATTAATGTATGTTCACGAAAAAGTAACGACCGAACTTATAACCTTGTTACAATATCTTGTTTTTTAATTCGTGATATTTTTCTATTAAATTAAATCCTTAATTATCAATCAGTGAATTAAGTAAGGTATGTAACAAATCAATTCCACCTTCATTTTAATGTGTTTATTTCAGTACAATTGGTATCCAATGTGTAGCTCTATTTTTATTATGTTGAAATTGTGACTACTGAATAAGACCACGAATTTAAAATAAAGTTTTATAATTTTAATTTTGTTACAGTATTAAGAGTTAATAAAAAATGAAGATAATTCTTGTAGACACAATATTCCGTACTGGAGGGTGCTTGGCCACATAGCGTAACGTCACAAACTGAATGTTATGGTCGTGTAACTAAGGTAACTGTGGCTCTAGTAAGGGTAGAGCGGAGAGAGACTCTCACTCTCGTGTTGTCTCGCGTTTTTGAATTCACGTTCAATTAATTTATGCCCCCTCCAGTACGGGCGAAAACAATGTCCACGGATGCTAATATTCATTGTCCAGCCAGGATTCAGTTTGTGAATACTCGCCTCAATGTGGTCATCGAAAGTTTAATTATATTATTCGTAGATAGACAATACCTCCAACAAAATTCCAAGGTGTACCGAGTAGATTCTCATACTCCGTAGATCATCTGTGCGCGCATATTATCTCATAGGCACAATAGGGGGACGAAAATGGTTTTGTTTACGTTGGTTTCTTATAGCCTACTTCCATTACACGAGTAAAGTACGGCCATGTGTCACTGCAAGGGGACCAAAATCCCTCATTCAACAACGTCTGGTATATGATTTTTAGAGAGAGACACTTATGATAATGTAGCTGGTGTGAATACGCTCGATGACTCTAGCAGGAAACGAAACATTTGTCAGCTTATTCACGTTTAAAGAATAATAACTTGCTGTCACTATCAAATTGAAATTTATTTTTTGTCTGTCACAATGTTACGTTTTCTAATTTTTTAAGAATTTCGAAAATATTTAAAAAAAACCTTGTAAATATGAATACACTTTCGAACAATATTCCATGTATTTTCAGATTATTTTCAAAATAAATCGAATTTCCTTTACAAAAAGCGTGTCGTTTAAGATGACTTTTCTTATGAAATATTTCTATTATCACCTTACACATGATCTTTTTCAAAAATTTATACGTACAATTCAATAGGTTGGGATAAGTGGCACTTACGAAAGATCCAGGATCTGATAAAAACGCCTATATTGTGTGTGGAACGATAGGGTAAGCACAAAAAATAATTTTGTGACTGAGTAATGTTAATCGAGTCAAAAATAACATTTTTCCTACAATTGGAAATCATTTATTTATTTCAACGAAATTCACACGTAACAAGTATGTCATAGATTCTCTCAAAACCAAACCACATCAACATTCATTTCTATGTACTACTTTATCTTCAATAGTCAAGTCGAGCGACGTCTTGCTTCCGTGGCCTCAGGGCAGCTTCGCTATCTCCCGTGTCACTGCTCGGCTTTTCTCCCAGTCGCAGTGAACCAGCAATGCGCGATGCCCGAACCTGCTTCATCGTGCATAACACTTAGACAACAAGGCACACTCAACTCCCCATCACATATTATGATACTCCAATGATCTGTTACGTAGCTGAAAATACCATCGATCGTGGATACAACATTAATTAGCACGTATTACCGTTGCCGTTACCTCTGAATAGTAATATTCATTATGAAATACAAACTGTTTCTCTTAAATCCTCCGATACTATAAGATCGTCATTTTATTTGCTTGCAAATTTTTTTGTAATACGTTAGTAGCGCGTTCTACAATTTGCTACGACTCCCGTTCGCCCATCTCCCTTGGTTCCTGCGGTTTTATCTAAAAAAGGGGGAACAAGTAAATATGTTCGTAAAAACGTTTTTTGGAAAAGAAACAGTTGAACATTTGGAAGAATGTTATAGCATCATATAATCTGTCTCATGGAGTTGTCATCACATTCCATGTTCCTTGGACGCATGTTACATACCACAGTTAACCACCATGTAACATAGTAAATATAAAGCTTACCATTTCACGCTCCAATTAACTTCTTCACAAAGAGCCCGGGAGACGCGTATATTGCAAAGGCAAGCAACAATACTAAGAAAGTTAAAATCAAAAAGCATATGCAACGACATCGAAATCGTTTGCATATTAAATAGCGAAGGGCTCGGAGGGGAGTCCGGAAGAACGAGAAGGATGTGTCCGGGCGGCTGAAACAAGGAGGTGACACACGAAATCAGGGAGTATCTTTGCTACCATACTACAGGTAATGCACGCTGCGTGTGGGTTGATAGCATGTGGAATAGTGATTCGTGATTATAACCAGGGTAGAGTCCTACATAGGGAGAGAAACGAGGACTTGGGTAAATTACGTTTGTTCTCTGCAAATAATCATATCTTTGAAACTCAAGAGTAAATAAAAATGTCGACCCTAGGTTTTACTTTACGTAAATTACAAACTGACGGTCAAATATATTCAATATATCCGAACATAAAACTCATCTACCCATCTCTTAGGTTCCTATTACACTAGACCACTTTGCCAAGGTGGGCAAATATCCCTGTCGATATAGAAGCATTGTACACTTCGGCTACACTAATCGACCACTCCACGGTCGCTGACGACTCTCTTGGGACATTCCTTTAAATGATACATTACATAAGGTCACATGTGGCGGGCCACTGCTGCCTCTATGCATCCGAACATCGTCCACTATTTGCCGGGAAGTTTCACCTCTAGCGAACCACCTTTGGTCTAATGTTATGGGGTCTCACTACCCTGAAACAGAACCGGCGAGCCTCACTGTCAGCAGCCTGGAACCTTCCTCATCTCGACATTTTCAACCAAAATTGGACCCAATCGGACTTCGCTTCTCTCTCTTAAATAGGACTCTATACTCCAGGGCTGGACAATCGGCGTAAAACCTGATTCTCACTGGATAGAAAGGGTTGTGTCGGGTACGGTCAAGTAAAAAACTCGTGACAACTACGGCCTAATGAAAATGGCGACAAGTCGGGAATCGATCCTGCAGACCGCAGCCGGAGATACCAGGATCAATGCCCGATTAGTCTTCATCTTCGTCGGTGCATGCTTTATATTAGTCAAATATCTTCTCCACGTGTTGGTACGCGGAAAATATATATGTATGCGCCAAAATATTGATGTTGCAAGACCACTGTGTGTGTTATAGTGTTCACATGTGCCCGGCAGGGCAATGGTGACGCTTCAAGCAGAGTATAATGAGAACTGCTGCTTGCGCATTTTCATAACTCATCTAGTTTTTGGTGTAGAGGGCAATTTGCGGAAACTGCAAATTATTCAAAATTGAACAACCTGGATGTTCGAAAATATACAGTGAAATGTATATAATTATCAGGCTCTTAAGAACGTTATCAAGAGAAACTGAAATTAAAATATACATTTACTGTTCACGATGTCTATGAATTATTTACATTCACGATATTAAAAACACTCAGAACATAAAAGGAATTATATTTCATGAACATCGGTGAGGTATTTTTTACCTAAATTAATTATGGATGCTTATGTTTTAAGATTTGACAATACTACAAACCGTTCAGAAACCTCGATTTCAGTATGAAACTTTTTACGAAGCTCTTCATTTATATCCTCCTGTTTATTGTGACCGCTTTGAAACTTTCATCACTAAGTTCGATTAGAAATGAACGGAACAAGTCCATTACACTTTTCTATCTTTCATAAATCGTGCTTAAAATGTTTATTATTTCTGGAATCGCTAAAGAATACAATAGCTTTCCACTCTTTCATTAAGGAATATATTCCTCGAGAGCCGAGTATTTCGTTGACTCAAACTGCGAGTTTACTTCCGCGGTATTCGTACCTATTGCGTATAAGGAAGTAAAGACCAAATATTTGTAACAATCATCACAAGTCCTCGAATAAATATGAGCCCTATTCTTTCTAAGAAACTCACTCAGGTGCAGGGAGTGGATCTGGTTCATTGCGACCGCGTCCAGCTGGCCTGTTCTCTGCTTCTTCTCGAGTGAGTATTTCCATTTCCATCTCCACTTTACCCTTCAAACAAACAAGCGAACAACAGTTAGAACGTTCAATCGGTGATATGTTTGCAAAATTCACCGGATGAGCCTAGAAGAAATCACCTCAAAAATCACCAATATTGATAAAGATATTGTGACTTCTATAAAGTTTAATTGATAATTTAATTGTTATCCTTCTTTCCAAAAGAACAGGCAGGGAAGCCGCAGAACATGTTAGGAAGAGTATTTTCCGGTGTAAAACGGAGATTGCGGAGTGCTCTCTGCAGTTGTGAGGTCGCGGAATGAATACTCTATTCACATAAAACGCGGCGACGAGGAGTCACGGGGTACACACGCAAGCAGAGCAGGAGAGCAAAACCATCGCATGACTTACAGCTCTGAGGAGAGGGATGAAGGAAGAAAGTGGAATGATGGGTTTACATCAAAATTAAAGAAAGGAGGTTTTGATATGGAGGACGACGACGCTGAACACAGACTCGATACGATTTCCACGTAATGAGCCACCTCAACTCTTGTTGATGTCATTAAGATGAATAATACTTTCGATGAGACCGTAATATACCACTCAGTGAACAACGTGTGTTTTAATCACACAGACGTTTGTCGCAACCAATGAATCGACGAGTGGGTCAACTTTTTTCAGAGATACACAGCTCCAAAACTTTACATGTTATTAATGTCGAATTATTACTAACCAAAGATAGGGTATTCTATTCTACGAAGGCATTTAATTAAATTTGATAGGATATGGAAATGATTTTCTGTAGGTCGGATTACTCTCTGCGTTCTAATAGGGTTCTGTGAGAAAAAAAATTGAGAGCAAAGAATGTTAACGCAGCTCCTCTCAATCCTTTTGAATATCGAATACATTCCATGCATCTCTACCCAATACTCCAGTGCCCAGTTCCATCACTTTATTCTCAAAGATATCAGAAGAAATATAAAATTCCCCAATATGAAATGTAGAAGTGTTGTAATGGTTCAAAATCTAGGAGTCGTAAGGTTTGCACGCGCATATTCCAGTAGAATTAATTCCAAATATTAATTTTTACATTCGGTGCTTCATAGGTTGGGTGAAATATTGCGTATGTCGTCTTCTACTATGTGCGCAATGATGTTGATAAGATTTGATTTTGAGTGGCGTTTTCCTGACATTCCTTCACAGATCCCCCCAAAATCGTGGATCTCTAGAAAGTGAATAGATGTGAAATCTCCCTTATTGTTTAACATATTTACAATATTTAATGGACATCTCAGCCGCTGGACTCGAATACTCACCACGAGCACGGACTGGGATGCGACGATATCTTGGAAGGGATACCAGCCTCTGGTTCGCTTGATTCGAAAGAGGTTGATTGTTGGTGCTTCCCGTCCCAAAATGCGCAGTTCGCAAATGCCTGGATCTTTCGCTCCCCGAGGAAGGCGGGTCAAATCAAGCGTCAGCATCCCTTGACACGTAAGAATTGCAGGAATGAGAAGGAAGAATCTTATCGACATCAAAAGTTACGTCTATGGAAATCGATGGTACGTGAAGCACATACAAAAGAAAAGCTTTGGGGGAAAATATCTTTAAAATGACAACGGAATTGAAATCTATATTCCCTAATATACGGGGATGAAGTTTATTTCCTTCTTCGAAACGAGTTGCATCTGTAAGTTTGGTATACTAACATATCTTTTGATGTTGCTACACAATACAATTTTATAATATTTCACTTTTGTCATCAATTTAATCGACGAGGACAGCAAGTGTTTTGTCTCATAGTCTTATCTGTAAAGCTGAGTAAACCTTTAAAAAGTAGAGCTTCATTTCATATGACTGTCGTGAAATCGAAATTGCAAAGGTTAAGCCGTTATCCATAACTTAGAAATGATGCTAAATATAAGATTTATTTTTCAATACCGGAATCTACCTCCAGGAATACAATTCAATTGTGTTGTGGAGTGATTGATTTTTCCTCACAATTGTCCCTAAAAGTTGAAGATTACTGAATAGTTCAGAGCTGAGAATTACCAAGGAAATCATCTGCTGAGAAATGATCGTTATCCCAAATCTGTAAGCACAGGCGGCTCGGGATGAGTTGGTACGCTTTCTTGCTGGAGAAGAAGTTGGACTTGGAGATCACTATTCTGCGCTCTGCCGAGAGGTAATCGAACTGGAAGACGAACCGCCAATTGAACATGCCTTCTCCGGTGAGCGAACGGTAGTGGACGTCCGTGGTCTGGTACTCCTCGATATCAGTGAGCCACCTGTTGACCAATACCTGCACTCGCAAAACGATGTTACGAATTTTCCGAACATACCCAACAGAGTGTTATCAGAAGACACTAGACAGGGCTGCGCAAAAGAGGTATAACGTGCTCTACCACCTACATATAGAACTCGAAAGAGCGCGTTTGGGGATTAAGCGCCAAGCGAGCAGTGAGCGGTTGTTGCCTCAATCTTTCTATTGGCTTGCTTCAAGAATCGCGTATCATGCCAAAATGATAGCTCCGGTTGGCTTTGAACTAATAACGTGAAACTGAACTGTGAGCTGACTTCGTCTGCAAGCCAAGAAAGATCCTGCTTTCGAACCGTCATATAGCCATGGAGACTTTGCGGTGTAATTCTACAAATATTTTCTGACCACGTCAGGAATAGAACCCGGTGTTTTCTCGCGAAAAGCGCATGCTAAGCATGTGCTACTAACGGTTAGTTAAGAGTGTACTGTGCAATGTCTTCTCAGTCACGAACCATTCTTGAAAGTTGAATTTCGTGCAGATTGAATTATGAGTTTATACACAAAAAGTGAGCGTGGTGTGACACGAGGAGAAAGTACTTCTATTCACCCTTTCACATATATGTCTGAAACACGCTCTCCTGTAAAGAAGTCGTCTTCAGACAAGACCACGTCTTCTGCGTTCCAGATAATGACACGTAGCTCGTAAGGGGCGGCCACCCGCGGTGTGACGTTTACAGCGGGAGGCATTCCAGTGAGAGGCTCCAGAATGTCCACCCACATCTCAAGCTTACCCTGAAAAAAAGAATCAATGTTTTCTTCTCAATCGACGGTTCTAATCGAACGAAATCCTCAAATATCTCGTAAACGGATATTGAAGAGCTATTTTTTAGGATAATCATGTTTTTCAAGATTGTGAAATCAATTACGACGTTCATCGTACAAGACTTTGACCGTTAAACATGAAGCGCTTAGTACTCAAGGGAAATTCGCGACTGAGGTGTTTACCCGATATTTAACAGTCTAATATTATGGTGCATGGCAATATCTGAACGACGACGAGTACATTATACAAAATACTGTCCAATAGTGTACTACTTCGCTTTTCGTCCATAATACGTCCGAAAACAATCTGTCAAATCCGAACCAGACGCCAAAAATACGTTTTACAGAGAATAAATATAGTATTTAATTTCTTATTGTATTTACCATTAATGTGAAATGGATATAAAAGCCAAACGTAAGGGATAAATGAACACAGCGATCCTCTTCAATAAGGGTGTATTCAAAGTACTGTTTGGGGCCTCTTCCCATACTTAAGTTTTGCCTAAAACACATATTTTCATTACGGAAGTTTTGTCTTCGTGAATTAAGCAGCGAGATTCCTTGGGAACACCGAAGAAATCAGTGGAAACTGATGAGAATCGAGTCAATGTTTTCACGAAAAAATTGACGATAACCTTACTTCACCAATACCCTTGTGTCTTACCCTTTCTATGCCCGGTACTTGCGGGTTATAGAGTGATCTCGTCTCCACGTGTTCCGGAACCAATTGGAGTCCAGCTTCGGGGACGAGATGCCAATTATGTAGAGCTTTTAATGCCATTACTTCTTTGTAATCTGCAATCACGTTCAAGAATTCTTGATTTCTTTTATCTAGGCTTACATAAAAAAGAGAGCTACTGTTCAAATTTCGTGTTGCAGTGTAACCACACGTTTTTAATAACTGAACGAGGAAATAATTGAAGAAAATGTGTATTCCCGTTACTGTACCTGCGACATCACGGTTCATATGTTCGCACTTGCAGCAAATGTGTTCGTATAACTAACGAACGAATTCATCTATTGGCATGGAACTTGAGAATAGTCATAATCAAGGAGCTCGAAGAGACATCAGTCAATTTATAGAAGAACAGTGATCGCAATATTTGAATTCAAGAAATGTAAATTATTACTACAAATTGCATTATTACTACAGTTTCATTTGATAGTTGACCAGTTTCGTAGAAAACATTAATGGAAAAGCCAAGAGAAATACACTTACGGTTTTTTACCACTATAACAGTTTGCAATTTGTAGTGAAATGTTTACTTACGACGCTGTCGGTGAGCTAGGTCAACTTCGACGTTAAATACGGTCGAGCTAACAACGAGGTGGTCTGATAAGTATACTGGTTCCTGAATTTGGCATTTTTGACACATTTCTTCTAAAATTTCTGACGGACTTTGAGAGTCTCTCCAGACGTTGAATCCATACCTGTAAGGCAATCGCGGTTAATCCACATAAATCTTGAGAAAGAGCAAGTAGTCACTATTTTTTCTCATAATCAACACCAACTGAGTCAAATCAAGTCAATCAAGGTTCATGATTGACAAGTTAAGATTTTCACAAGTCAATTCATATAGGACCTCGAATCATGTCCGATTGAAGCGGATTCGACAATAGGTGTGAAGGTGCGAACTGAGTCTGGGCGTATTTGAATGGAGCGGCGCTAAACCGGATTTTTACTCACGTTCACCTTGATTCTGCATAATTCTGTTTCGTTCAGTCTCGAGGTGCTCACTAGAGCGATGTGTCTCCGGGCCATGAAAATACAAGGAGAAGAATCGGCCACCTACTTTCCCGGTGATAGGTGGACTCAAAATCGTCACTACCATCAGAGAGCGTTGGAGTTCTTTACACCACTGAAAGTTTTAAAAGAGTTTTACGAGTGTAAAAGTCCTCCTGTTTTGCACCTGGTTGCATCAATAGGAATCCAAAGGACATAAAAAGAAATATGTTTTTAGGACAAAAGAATACATGGTTATTTTCGGGACTTAAGGGTAGCTTAGTTTATTCCATTCAAATCTTTGTAAAAACATGAAAGAAATATAATAAACGTTTCCATTATTATTTCTGAAAAATTTTCTCTTTATATAGATATCTAGCTGTAGATACGTGATTCATTATGGGTATCAATTTCAAGTATTATATTTCCAGGCCTTTTCACAATATTGAGTGTGTTCTTCGTTTCCTGAAACACTTATGTTTTCCTTTTAACAGGCTGCTAATACAATGGTATAACATTGTTGCGAGCTGTCATCATTAAAATGATTATGTAAGTGTGTAAATTAAAATAAGTCTTTTCTGGAAGGACTCTAGACATTTGTTTAAATCTGTTTAAATCATTTGTTTAAATTCATCTTCTTGAAGTATTTTCGGAAAACGCTACTTCCTGCGGCGCTGGTCTTAAAAGACGTGCTGTTATTTCTCGGGTTCTTCTGAACCACAAAAAACTTCATTTATGTCTAGAATGTTACTTTATGTGTTAATCGATTTTGCAACTTCATTATTTATTTTCACTATGTGAAAATTGTTAGAAACTCAATTTTCTGTCACAGATTTTTCTTACAGAAGTTTCCCTTAAACACAATTTTTTATGTGACTCTGGTGCCTATAGTTCAACAATACAAAATTTCTTCTTCAAATTAAGAAAGTTTTCAACAAAGCGTAAGAAAAATACGAATTTGTACACTATATCTAAATATTTAAATTATCCTTTCACAAAATATGAAATATCTCAAAGCTTTACTTATATGGGAAACGACCAAATTTATGTATTAACATTTTCATGGCAGAAATAAGTATAAATATTTTTTCTCGAAATAATTACAGGTTACTCCTAAATTCTCCGTATCGACAAGTGTCATTCAGTGTGTCAAGCTCAGGTGAATACGCTCAAAGTGCTATCTGATGGATTCGTCCCTTTCTAACATCTCTATGCTCCGGGACAAAGTGAAACCAGATAGTCAGATAAGCGGAGACTGCCAGTCATGTTACTCTCGACTGAATTGTTTCCATTGGTTACCTCCAGATCGGATGCTGTCATTGGTTCCCCATGTCCCTGGCGCGCAGATACGCAATTTCAAATTCCCAGCGCAATGCAATGACATCGAAATAACCACATTATTAGTGTCGTGTCTCTGGAGTCCGGTATCCAAGTGTGAAACGACCTGGCGACGAGTCCCCGAGACGTGTCTCCGAGACCGGTCGCCAGGTGCGATACGACCCTAAGAGAAAAGAATCGCTTCCTCACTCGTCGAATCGCCAGGGCAAGCCACATGTCCCTCGATGAAGGCTGTAATATCGATTCTCTAAATCGATTTCCGTTTCCCCGATGAAGTCATCCGCGGACGTTGCGTCGTAATCCAGAAGTTGCACTTTTAAGCTGAAATCTCGGGGAAACTTTGCTTCAAACTCATAACACCTGAAACACGTTGATACAGGCCAAACACTCACATGGTAACTAGTAGATATTCGTTTATTGGCAGAGGTCCAAATTATAAAAAATCTGGATAACCCGAGTATGGGGAATTCAAACTCTGCAGGATACAAATAATATTTCATTTCTTATCGCCAGTTGTAATACTTAATCCAAATAATATTATGTACAATTAAGTAGTAAATGGACATTTTTGTAGTAATGGTCACAATCGTAGTTAAACTTTTTCTTACGCTGTAGAATATTTGTAAATAAATTAATGCATTTTGGCAATATGTCTGATCCCGATAACCGAGGAATGGCAGTACGTCATTTTAATTCCAAAATATTTAGTTACTTAGAAATCTCATTGTTCTCGCTATTTGGGGAGAAGAAGCTTTCTGTTAATAAATGTATTTCTCAATGCTTTTTTTCTTTCAATAACTTGCCATTCTATTTTAAATTTATTCATTTGTATTAGGGAAGGGGCGTGGGTCAAGGTTTAGCACTGAGGAGGCAAACTTGAATGTTGTGACTCTAGGGCTTACGTATCATATCCACTTATTTTGCACTTTCACATTCCGGACAGTGATGAATCAAGTGAATCGATGGATTATCATATTCGAACTGCCGCTCTGCCGCTAGGTGACAGCACGATCGCGCAAATACCGATGCAATCTGGTCTTAGCTCTTCTGCGTTGATGAGTCGGCCGCAATCTGCCGTGAGTAACGGTGATACTCGAGCGTCCGAAGTATATTGACGGTACGTTATGGAAAGTACACTGATTTGAACTCTTGGACGAATTCCCAATCTTTGACGAAAACACCTGTGGTATGATAGAGGGATCAGCGGTATTAAGGGTTGGGATATTAGATCTCAGATTTCTCCAAAACGATAACGAAAGTATGATTTCATTTTATTACTTTGTCTTATGGCAAAGATCGGGCCATTTGGTCCGCTCTTTCACCTAACCATGACTTGGGAATTGGGAAGGAGAGATGTAGGGTTGCCAGGAACTTATGGTACCTAACAGACATTTGTCCGGAGTAGATGAGGAAAACCCCAGCTGAAAAACTCACCAAGTTCGGCCGAACAGGGATTAAACTCTCGCTCTTGCGCTCATCGGAATTGAGGTAGCGAAGAAATTACCACTAGCCCAACGCTCTCGGTACAATCATGCTCTCAGTTACTTGTTTGTCTTACATTGATTTGTCCACAAAATTCGCACATTCGGATTTCTGGTAAACCAGGACATACGTCCTCTTCCACTTTAACAATCAGGAACAGAACATGACCTCATTGTTTCGAGTGACGTTCACGAAGACACTATCAGCACCAATGGACGACCAAACAGCTCTAGCTTCACTTCCCAGTTGAACTGTAAGAGAGCGCTGAGACCAGGTTGCATGGTAAACGTTAGTTTTAATCTCGCTGCCAGATGTCTACCAGTTTGCCCGGTGGTCCGCTTAGCGAGCCATTACGAGTTAGCGTAAAGGATGCGAATAACCAATATAACGGCGCAACACCTCCACAATAGTGTTCGATCCGACATGAGAGAGAAATAAGACCAATGTGCCCGGAAAACGTTACGCCACCAGGTGTCAGCAAATTTGCCCGGAGGTCTGAATTAATGAAATTCGAAAAAGTCCCATCTCCTTTTCCATTTCGCTTGAGCGGTCTCCCATTTGTGGAAAAATCACACGTGTTCAAAGGTTCTCCTTACCTGCCGAACACAGGATTCAACTCATCCGGTATGTAATGCTCTTGATCGCTGATCTTCTGTTGACCGACTTGAACCACTACATACGGGTCTGACTTCCCACCATAATCCATTGGATGTAGTCCGTTAGCTTTTATTATGTACACTCGCACCACTACACTTTTTTCTGAATTCGAGGGATAGTTCAAGCCTTGGAGATTCTCAATGTTTTCTTCCTCTTCCGGCAAGGTATATAGACTTATGGCGCACTAAAAAGTTAAGCTAATATAAAGCACATAGGGAAAATATAATGAAATTTACATATATTTTTAGTTTATAACATTACTATTTAGTTAATGATGTAGCATGATCTGTTAGATATATAGTGTTTGATCGAGGGTATACGTCCATAATGTTCTTTAGGAATTAAAACTAAAACTCCGCGGTGTCATTATCCCCGATGAATGAAAACCACCAAACAACTACTGACCGTACTACGGGGCCTCGCGTTCAACTTCTCAATAGGTCTGAATACCCCCATCGGGTTTCAGAGAGGAAACAGCTCCTTCAGTTCAGTTGTATCGAAAAAAAAAGATGTGGTCAGAATCACGCTACCAAATACGATCCAAGGGATTCTTTCGCTACTCCTCGTATACTAGGTTGAGGCAGTCTGGACGTTCAAGGTTGAGAAACCCAAACAGCAGTTTCTCGCTCTATCCTTTGCGTGACACTAACTCCATTCCATGCATTTACGAGGAATTCGAAGCAATTTATGTCAACAAGTATTGGGGAGAATATAATGAAAGATTAAAAGTCGAAATTTCTGACACAGTAAATAGCTTTTTTCCATACCTTCAGTATTCCCATAGTGTTCTCAGAGTTACTTCCTTCATTTTCTATCCAATTTCCTCGTCTAATTGGGAACGAAGACAGCCAGTCCATAAAACTACTGAAGCAAGTTTGCTTTTCGAGTTCAGATCTATAAATCTACGACCATAAATAATAACATGCGGTCAAATCTTCGTGACACAAAAATATTAATAATAGATAACAGTAAGTTGAGTATACCAGAAAAAAACTGTTGATTTCATAAAAATTTTAAGATATAATTATAACGAGAATGGGTTAAAATGGAACAATGACCTAAAAAGTAAACTAAGGTAAATTTAGTTCAGGAGCACCAACTACCAGGTGAAAACCACAAATACTTCACGGAATTTTCTTTAAATACAAACCTTTGAACACCCAACCACATTAAAATATTATTAAAACAAAATTAAAATATTGAACTAGCTAAATACACATTCAAACAACTCGCGTTGCCTAAGAATTGGCAACGTCTATCGCCTTACCATTTCCCACAAACAAATCTGACTGTGAACAAGGTTCATTAAGTCCCTCGCATACCAGTAGGTGATGGGTGTTCTGTACCTCCACACACTCACATACGTCACTATTCGTGTACCCCCACTTTTTCAAGTTCGCATTACACCTTGTTACCCCTGTTCTAAATTATTCAGCGTCTTCCAAGTAGAGCGGGAGTTGATGGCCGGCCATAGGTTCCTCCGTGAAATTCCACCGCTTCACACCGTGTGTCTGATCCCGCCATATCTGCACCGTCGATTGGAGGGCGTCAGCACACATGGCGCGGTTCACTGCAGAAAAATTCTTCTACACTGGAATCTTGGTCTTTGCATTTCCTGCCCATACATCGGATGTCTGGGCGCTTCCTCTTCTCCATCTCAGCGGCCACTTTCCTCCTGATGTTCGGTGATGCGATTCCTACGAGTTGATAGATTTCTCCTTCTGAGGTTGGTTTTAAGCAGTCAGACGTAATGCGTCCTGTTTTGTTCCGGGCCACGTTCACTTGCTTAGCGTGAGTGGAATTTCGCCAAACGGGGGCCCCATATTCGGCCGCTGAAAAGCACCATGTTAAGGCGGATATTTGAAGTACTTCCAGTTTTACTCCCCAAACACTACTTGTGAGATTCGTTATTATGTTATTTCGTGCACATACTTTAATTTTAGTTTCCTTGCAATCGGTTTTAAATGTAAGTGCCCGATCCAACTTCACTCCGAGGTATCTTGGAGCGTCACAATGGGTCAGCTGTTGGCCTTTCCAACTCACATTAAGTTTTTTTCGGACCTGTTCGTTTTCTTAGATGGAAAGCACAGACTTGTGTAATTGCGGGTTTGGGTCTAAGGCAGATTTTGTCATAGAAGGTCGCCATGTCGTCCAGGGTTACCTCTAACTTATTTTTCACCTCTTCAAATGTCCTTCCTTGAGCAGCCAAAGTGGTGTCATACACATTCATGAAAGATCTTGTTTTCTCGTTATAGGTTGGTCGCTTGTGTATATATTGTAGAGCAGTGACTCCAGCACACTGTCGTGTGGGAGACAGTTTTTCTGGGGTCTCCAACTGCTCCTTTTATTTTATTTTTTATGCATTTTGGCGAGGTTCAGGCCATGACGCCTGCTCTTCCACCTAACCGTTGGACTTGGGTGAGGGAATTGGGAAGGAGAGATTCTATCATTGAGGCTCACAAAAAACCATCTATTTTGCAACAAACATTGTAGAATTTGGGTTAAATGATAGTCTTTCGTTATATCATAAACTTACCAGAGCAGAATCTTGTCATTTATTGTGTCATATGCAGCCGTTAGATCTATAAACGCTACCACTGTTATCTGCCCTCTTTCATATCTTCAATGTGTTGAGTGACATTAAGTATTTGAACACAGCATCACTTTCTTGGGCGAAACTCTGTCTGTTTTTTATGTGGGTTCTGCCAATTACTGCTGATATTCTGTTTAAAATCATTCTTTCGTTGGCTTTGAAAAGGTGGCAGAAAAGAGACACGGGTCGGTAGTTTTTAGGTTCCTTGAGATCTTCAGGTCCTTTCATGGGTATTGATAGGGCCACTATTTTAGCCATGCGCCAGATATTCGGTATTTTCTTTTTTCTTAAAGACGTTTTCATCAGCTTTAGTACCCATCGTTTAGCTTCAGGTCCCAGCCTTTTTATCTGTTCTGTTATTAGCTCTCCTAACCCTGGCGCTTCATTTTCCTTTGCTAGGTGAATAGCGCTTTCCAGTTCCTCCATAGTAAAGGGCGTACTAGGTGTTTTTCTTCCTCCAAGCTTCTGTGAATTTCCTTTTTTCGGGTCTCTTAGTGGTTTTACCATTTAGCCACAGGTGATGAGCCGTTTGGTTGGGTGAAACTTCGAGTGTTCCCGTCAGTGTCTTTGTTTTCATTGTTCAGATTCTTTAACATCTTCCATTCCTTACGATTGTTTTGTTTCGTGTCCAGACTTGTGATAAAATCACTCAATTTTTCTGTTGTAGAGTCTGCTATAGCCATCAGCACTTTTTCCCTAGTTTGAACGGTGTCCTCGGAAAATGGGTCTACTTAAAAAGTTGTTCATATTCCTTCAGGATATTCTTTGACTCTTTATCTAGCACTGGGACATAATTTGTCCTGCATCCTCTTGGGATGTATTTTCAGGATACTGTTTGAACTATTTTTACAAATTCATAGTATTTTCGCGGTATGGGGTCTAACTTCAGGATTTTCTTATCAATTTCCAACGCGAACGTATCTCATTGTGCCCTTTTGAAGTTAAAGTGCCTTTTAAATGGGACTTCTGGATTCACAATCGCTTCTATGGTGCATACGATAGGTCGGAGTTGAGTACGAGGTATTGGTCCTGAGACGTCTTTTGGGAAATAGGTGCACTGACGAAAATGTTGTCGGGATTGTATCCACGTTTCCATCTTCCACTGTTAAAAGATGGCTTATTCTTTGGGGCGTGGATGAACTTGAGCTCTTCTCGTTCGAACCATTTTTAAAGTTCTTCGCCATCTTCGTCTGTTTCCGTACTGTGGCAATTAGTCTCCCATTGCTACATTCGTTATTTTTGAGTGGAAATTTTTCAGTTCCTTGAAACTGAATTTTATGATGGATGGCTTATACATAGAAGTTGCTGTGCATTTTTTGTGTTTCAATTGTTATAATCTCTGTGTCTTGTTCTGAGGTTACCTCAGCGCAGGTCCGGTTTGACTAAAATTATATTCCCGTACTGGATCTTTCCTTGATTACATTCATTCCTTGTATCATCGGCCTCTGTGCGTTTCTTGCACGTGTAATAAATCAGTGTCATTTTGTTTGCAGACGTCTAAGAGTAAAACTCCTTTTTCTTTCGAAAACCCCTAAATATTTATTTATACTACTTTTATATAGTAATTACTCGTATAAATCAAAGTGTAATTGACCCATACAATTACTCCACACTTCAGAAAGAGTAATGCAATCATTCAAAATTACACCATTTTACTACAAATTTTACATAATTATGCGATATTACTTCATATCAAAATTACATACGTGATGTCTGTCTGCCCTATCAGAAATAAAAAGCGAAGTTACAAACACGAGCTTCTCCTTTCAACCATTTTTTTTCAATATGGACGAAAATTTGTAAAAGTGTTGTAGAAACCAAATGGAAACTATTTTTGTGTGGCCAAACATTCTCTACTAATACTTTACTAAATATTTTTACTCCAATTTTAAAAGGTAGTGGTGCTCTTGAATCCTTAACTTATTTTCAACTAACAGATTTTCGAAATTGTATTGTTCCTGTAAACTATTGAAACACGTGTAACAAGGCTTGGTTTGGCACGAAAATACAATCAGTGTTGGGCCAAACTCTGGCATCTTACGCGATGATCCAAATGCATTACGTGAAACTCCGGCTTAAAATAAATCCCTGCCTCAGCGGCTCGAGTCACGTAACTCCCGAACCCACCTCTCACGTTAGACAAGACTTGTCCAGGCTGAAGTTACCAGTCAGACCATCCGCAGCACGCGACAACTAGTGTTAGGTAAATTATTGTTTTCTGTGATGGTAAACCACGACTATATGGTAGCTTGTTCTCTCCTTCCGTAGACTACTAAGGACAATCAAGAAACACAACCTTTCTTCGACCTAGTTATCCCCCGTCCTAGCATGGTGGCTCAACTCAACCCCACTTCGCGAAAAAATATTTCAACTGCATCACTTTAAGAAAATGAAAGGCTCCTCTAACTACTCTAAATAAATAATATCGTGTAATACCGTATAGAACGAAACTATTTCTTACCATAATTCTAGGAAGGTCATCGGAAGAATCGAACATCTCCTCTTCAGTAAGATCAATGTTCCAGTCATCATAACTATTACGAAACTGAAATATAACGCAGAAAGTGATACATCAAAGAAAACAGAACCTCTTTGACAGCATACGTTACAATTTTTATTTATTAATTCTACTCAGTTATAATGCAGTTGATTTTCACCAATTTTCAATCCCATATCGACCAACAAATGTGATCAACAAAATAAAACTTTAACAACCAGAACGTTTTGATTTAGTATTTCAAGGGACGTGGTGAATACATATGATCAGAAGCAGAGTTATGAACGTGAAAAGACAAAGCAAGCCCATTCACGAAGAAGAAATCATAATTCCAGTTTTCAAATTGGACAACTTTTTTCGTATTCAAACATTCGAATAAAAGGACCATAAAATGTTTCCAAAGTCTAAAACAAAAGTTCTAATCTTTCGAAAAGGATTGTAGTAAATAGCGTCAGCTCAAATGCAAACAAAAACAATTTCCCATCAAATCCTAAAACTTGTATTGTAGGAATCTTTTTTTCAATCATACATCCGTTATTACAAAGAATGAAGCATTTAAGATGAATACCTTGACTCCGTTGTAATATTTCGTCCACCAATCCTCTTGCGTGTCATCGTTTTCAGCATTGCTGACGGACAGTCGACGTTTTCTCTCAGTTAAAATTGACTTCCGATTCAGATGTTCCTTAGTTATCACAACATTCTAAAACGGCAGAGGACAGTTGCTATTAAAACATTTTGCACTGTATGTTGGACGGAAATAAATATAACGTATTAATAATTGTATATTTTACTTTTACTTATTTCTCGTTAACTGATTGTTATAGAGAAATATTTGTTACTCGTCACAAGTATTATATTCATTTGATACAAACATTTAATAAACATTGACATCACAGTTGTTCGAGAAAATACAGTCGAAATCAGTTAAAGTCACCAACGGTTGCGAAAAATCAGTTGACGTTATCGTGAGAATGCAACGACTAGTTGATAAGAATCTTCTAGAGTAAATCCGAGACCACCAATCAAAGTGCGTAAAAACACAACCGTCGATCAGAAAGCAATAATAATAATAATAATAAATTTATTGTCAAAAAACAGTGCAAACTGCGTATGACCACGTGGAGGAAAATAAACTAATTTACTCTCCGGAAGCAAGCAAGGGACCATCCCATCAATTCCGATCAAGGGCTCTAAGGCAGAGGCGGATTCACAAATTTCAGCAAAAAATTCCTGGATAAGATAAAAAGTTAGCTGCGAGTTATAATACATATATAATGTCAATATGTTTGTAATTTAACGCAAATATGTTTGTAAATTTACATGTACAAGTTATTATCGA
>NNCF01130094.1:36694-74718 GCA_002313205.1 Laupala kohalensis | reverse complement strand
ATATATATATATATATATATATATATATATATATATATATATATATATATATATATATATATATATAAAATCTCCACCATCAATAAATTTTACCTCTTAGACAGGTTTTGTTTCTACTAATCTTCTTGATGAAACTCGGAGAGGAGGTCGGTTGGTTAAATTTAAGACTGGTACACTACATGGCATATTACTCGGTCATATTTCTAAGTCATATCCATGATCAAAGGATCCCTCAATGAGAACCTATGTCATAGATATATGATCACTGTTGAACTATGATCAAAGCTTGTGCATTACACGGTCATATTTTTGATCATAGATATATAATATAGAAATATGACCTTAGCAGCCTTACAGTGGATGGAGAGAGTTCGTGGATAACAGGGAGCGAGGAGACTGTTTTAGAACGCCGCTCACGGGAGGTTCCCTGGCCTTCATCATGACGTCACGAAATTCACGTTGTTGCCGTCTTGACAGTTTTACCGGGAATATTCAAAATGGCACTTAATCCGAGTCTCATACATTTAAGCCTAATGACAAAGATCTTTAACACGTTTTAACCTGCTGTTGTTCAAATTCCATTCAATTTCTGTTGCTGTGGGCACTGATAATCCTGTGACAACATTATTTAACGTTAATACAAATAAAAGTCACAAACTGGATTTCTGGGTGAACCTACAAAATTTTTTTTTCATGATTGTGCTTCGGTACTATTTCTATAAACTGAATGATTGCTCTCCAAAATCTGGTTACACTATTGACAGGCTAAACCTCGATAGGATACCTCATTCTGCCATTCAGGTGGAAAAAGTTGAGGTGCCTTTATCTTATGCACTTAAACTCATGAAGTACAGTGTATTAGCACTGTCAATCATTATCATATTTCTGAAATAAATTTACCATTTTTAGTATTATATATGAATGCCCAAAATATGTTCCTTTTTGATACCAATTATGCACCAGATTTTAACTATCTCCTAGCAATATAAAGTTTCCTTAGTTCAATTATTTATCAATTTCTTTTTCCTTATGTACTATTTCCATACAATGTAATTTCTTTGATATATAGTTTAATAGGAAAACAAGTAAATAATGGTAATCCTTGCAAACAAATCAAACAAAATGTTACATTTTTATTTATTGCAAAGAAATCTAGTATCATGTTTAAATCTTTCACATTATTCTGTTTTTAAAGTTACATATTAACTCCAAACTATTTTGAACAGTATTATCATATTCATTTAATTTTTTATATACACATGTACATTTTGAAAGCTTTTATACCAGACTATGAAATGAAAAAACAATAATACCTTATGGAACATTCTGCTAGTGAATTTTCGGCAAGATATCTGCATTATAAAGTTTTACATAGGCTACACACAATTTTTTTGTCAATAGTTCCTGATGCTTCCACGGAGCATCAAATAATTGGAATAAAGTTGGGAAAAAAAGAAACTATTGCACTATAGGCAATCTTCAAAATATTTGAAGCATGTGACACTTGAAGAGAACTCTGAGAAACAAAACCACTAAGTGTTATTATCATGTTGAGACCATCATCACAATTATTGAAATCATGGAAAATACAATTCTCAACACAATTCTTCTCAATTCTTGAAATATAAATTGTCAAAAAAGCATTTACTAACATTTAACAACTACCTCCAAAAGGAAGCAAGGGATGATCCCATCAATCCCGTTCAAGGGCACTAAGATAGAGACATTTCAATTACCTACAAAGCTACCAGATGCGCTCTCCTAAAAAAAGTAGAAAATAAGATCTGCAGAATATCAACCAATTCAAAAAAATAATATGAAATAACTGTTCATTAACAAATACATTCAAACATCAAATCTTTAAATATTCCTGAAATGTACCAAAAAATCATACGAAATCAAATCACCCAAAAATAATGATACTGCTGCCCTTAAGCCGGAGCCTAGTGGGTCTATATAAATCCGCCTCCACCCACACGAATACTGGAGAAAGACTCTTCTGACCGAGGGACCATTTACAACAATGTCATATAGAATGACGTCCCATTATTAGTAAGTCAGGTTATAAATAAATAAATAATAAATAAATAAATTTATTGTCAAAAAACAGTACAAACTGCGTATGACCACGTGGAGGAAAAAAAAAAACTAATTTACTCTCCGGAAGCAAGCAAGGGACCATCCCATCAATTCCGATCAAGGGCCCTAAGGCAGAGGCGGATTCAAAAAATTCAGCAAAAAATTCCTAGATANGTCAATATGTTTGTAATTTTAAGCAAAAAATTACATGTAAGTTATTATCGAACTATAGATTATTCTGAGTATAGTGCTTAAAAATTGAAATAACACTAAATTCACGATTTATTGTTACAATAGACCCGCCCCTAGACAAAGCCTAGAGAACCTGTATGATAAATCCGCCTCTACCCGAAGGAAAACCGGAGAAAAACCCGGGCCAGGATGGGGCTACAGAATTTATGTACACAAACGTGCCAATGTTGAGTACACATAAAACTAAATTAATATGAGCCATAAGACAACACAATCATGCAAGAAAATAGTTTTTGAAATTGTTATAAGTTGTTTAAAAAGTACTACAGCAATGGCGTGATAAAGCACAAGACGAATTTAACTTTTGTTAAAATCAATAAATTCTTTTACAGTGTAGAAGCACTGGTGCAGGAGGTAGTTTTTAACCGCGGATTTGAAGATATTCAATTTCATAATATCTTTTATATTATGTTAAATCAATAAAATAATATGTTCTCCTAAAAGCAATAAGAGTGTACAATCACCTTCAAAACATTTTCACCCGAAAGTGCTTCTTTCAAAAATCAAGTTAAGAAATTGGATCAACTCACAATGACAGAGGAAGTTACATTTCGAGGACACAAAACCAGTGAGAACACTTTCCATGCTTCTGTTTCAATAAACACATTTTTATTAATTTTTCTATCGCGATGTACATTTTTGTATTGCAGTGTTTTTTCTTGGGTTAAATTAATTTTATTTACATTCTTGGTTTATATTTGAATTTGTGTGTGTCTAAGAAACAGTCTACAAGTGTCTTGTATGTACTGTAAAAAATAATTTTATAATATAGTGCACTTTGTTCCTTTGAATACAAGATTTGAATTATAAACCTTGCCTGAGCTATCACTTGCTGAAACTTTAATGACAATTGCTTGGAATGTGGAAAATGCTTTGACTAAATATTCTTCACTTGGGATAGTTGTGGATATACCAACCACACTACTTGCGCTGGGTTTACTGTCTCTGAAGTCAAATGGCTTGAACTAAGAAAGCAATTAATTAAATTCATATGTGTGAACTGTGAAAAGGGTTTCAAAACTTTTCCTTTACTACTGGAATGCTTCTCCTAACTTTCTTAAGAAATGGAAGAAATGAACAAATCAATCAGAAATAACTCCAATCAAACTGTCAAGCATGACAGACATGGTAGAGGTTTACATGGAAGCATCTGTTATCCTAGTTCACACAAGAGTATTAATAATTTACAACTTGGAGGAACCAATCTGTAATTCCAAAAGAGTAAATGTCATCTACGACTGCAAAGGTAAATTCTCAAAATAAATCTCCATCGAGTAAAATTTTTAGAAACAGTAAAACAAGTGGCAATCATCCTAGACCATTTAAACTGGTTACCAAATGGCGATTTGGCGATTTCATCTTTGAGAATAAATGTACGATGCCCGATCTTATTAGAATCTAATCTTACAGTGAAGCGGAGAGAATGTTTGAAAACTATCAAACTTGAACTCAATCAGCTAATTAAAAATGGACCTTCTAAAACAGTCAAATACACCAAGGGAACACCCACAATTGTAGATGCTGGAATGAGCATTAGAAAAAAACTAGTTAAATTGCAGTGTCTTCGTTTGTAATATAAAAATATACAAGGTCTATAAAATAGAAAACAATTCAATAAACAAAATATTGTATTCGTATTTTATTGATATAATTATTTTCAGTGAGTCTAGGTTAATGATGAAATGGACTGCAAAGAATTCGATATATACAGAAAAGACATCAGTATAACGACGAGTCACTTTACTAGAGGAGGTTGTGAGTAAAAAAAATTGAGTTTTGAACTGCTGACTGCAAGTAATGATTTTCAACATATTGTTATTTAAATCTTTCAAGTTGGGCACAATATCATAGGAGATTCAACACATATTCCACCCAATTCTGAGGAATCAAAATACCACGATCACTCCTCATCAATTAAAGAAACAAATATACATTATTAGTAAAATAATATATTGAACCACATCATGTACTTATTGAGATTTATGATTTACTGCACATGAATTAAACAAAAGGTGATTATTGAGTTATGCGCTATTTAATATCACCACCTCACCGAAGAGAAAACCTCACCAACTTTGATATCCGATACATAAGCTATGTAAAATATATTTCCATCAATTGTCAATGGAAATATATTACACTTAACATTTACAAACATGAGACAAGAAATAGAAATTGCTTAAGATAATCTCTTGCCAATTGATATTATCATCCACCAATATCGTTATGAGCATCAATAGAACATGGAAATGGATCTTCTGCTGATATATGGTTCTTCGATTTTTAATCAGCTGACTGTGAGTCAATCGAAATGCTGTTTTGCCATGTAATTATGACAGATTGAACTTTGATATAAGTCAGATATGATTGAAATTATTTACACAAGAATTCATAATGGTATTGATCTTTATCTCCCCAAAAATACGGTACATTCATCAACATTCCATTGGTACACTAAAGAATTGAAAATCCTTATAATACAGAAAAACAAGAGACACAGAGAATACAAAATGCACAACATTAATGAAAGACATCAATCCTTCTTGCAACTTCGTAAACAATGAAAAGTCACATCAATCTCTTACTATACTAGCTATCAGTAAGATATTCAAAACTCCATCCAGTTGAACCCCAAATGCTTTCAGATCTAAGTGAAAAACTCGAGAAAGGAAAATGACCTATCAAATATTATGTGATATGAAAATCATTCAATATATGATAAACAATCAAAAGTGCATGCCTACGCTAATCACTTTTAAAAAGTGCTGAGGAATAGAAACACCACATGATGCAAGTCAATTATTCACTCATATCATCGTTTAGGTTCATACATATCCCATAAACTGAGATATTCAATGCAATAAACCCTCTCGACTACAACACTTGTACAATTCCTGATGAAATACTAACCCTCATATTAAAAGAGAGTAACTTTGTACTAATACAAATTTTATTCATTATTTTGAATCAGTCATTTTTGGGAGACTATGTATGTGAAACTTCAAAAATATCTTCCATTACTCCCATACTACTATATGGAAATAAACTTCACGTCTCTAACTACAGACCAATATTTTTGAATATAATAGCTATTAGAATCCATCTAAAATATTGTAATACGTCAATAATTCAATAATTATCGGACAACATGGTTTTGTACTAAGGAAATACAACCCGAATGAAAACAAACATAATTGAAGGTATATAGAGTAAATTAGTTTTTTCCCCCTCCACGTGGTCATACGCAGTTTGTACTGTTTTTTGACAATAAATTTATTATTTATTATTACTACAGTGTAATGTAAAGTAATGTACTCATATCCCTCGCAACCATGTAACACATTTGTGATAATTCACAGAATATTGTCACACAACTAAAACGAAGTAAAACCCAGTGTCACAAAAAATGGACCTTAGGCAACAGACTAAACCGTGTGCAGCAAGTCTCAACACAACGCTACGAAAATAAGTCATTTTACTTTGCCGAAAATTAAGCAATATGGTTGCCTAACACGCGTTGCCAACTTCTACGAATTCAAGTTGTGTCCACATAAATATTTATAGAAGTCACAAAAGCGACTATTTGCGGCAAAGAAATACATTTTGATACCGCAACAAACTATGATACAAGGTAATATTCGTTCCACACACTCGATGTAGAAGGAACACAATAGAGCCATAGGAGCCAGTGCATTGAATCGATTGCCGATATTGGCAACAGATTTAAGTTTTCAGAAATGCGAATGTTCTGCCAACATAACGCGAGGAACAAACATCATTACTCTTATGGACAATGGCAAAGTAAAAGTGTTGGCTACACAGTGTACAAGTGCTATCCCAACATCACGCCAATTAGATTGGCTATAAATGAAGAAATAAATATAAAATTCATTGCCAAGAGAGCTGTTACAAAGTACCTACGAACACATTGAGGACAACAGATTAATATACTGCGACTAATATACAATAAACTAATAAATACGATACATATCTGTTCTTTCTTTTTATTCTCAAGTTAAATTTCTCGAAGCAAAGAAACATGAATTTGAGAGTAGACATGTATCCTTAGGAACTGGAACGCGCTTTAGGTCCGTGAAGCGAAGGAAAAGAGAGAAAGTGTGTTGGGCGGAAGGATTTGGATGGATGGAAGATGCGTTACAATAGATTATTATTATAGTTTCAAATTGTATTCCTGAAAATGTGATTGATAATATGTGAAAATTGAAGGATTCTCTTAATATTTTTAATATATTGGAAGTACTAAATACTTCATCGGTAGTAGCTTGTAATAGTAGTAGACCTATTTTTTATGTAAATTAATATTAAGAAATACTTTTAGTTTCGTTTTGTTCTATATAAGCATTCGCCGGATGTGATTTCATTTTCTTTTTAAAGAATAATTTAATTCCTGGGGATTCTGTAAGAGGTTTCAAGGAAGTCATAAAAAATATAATTTTCATATTATTTTCCGACTGTTGTGGGTTAAACATGAAACGATTTAAGTTGTACACCAAACAACTCCAGACCGCTCCGCTTGGTTGGATTCACGTCAGGTCCACGACATACGCTTCGTCCGTCCGGCTGGTGTGCTGGACCCACACAGGTCCGGAGGAACTGTAACCGAGTCCTTAAAGACCACGGAACTACTTCGAAACGATGACAAGAGCAGCCTGAGAGTAGAGAACATAATGAAGAGAGAACCGTCGAGGGAGAAAATATAATGCGGAATCTCTCATATTTCCGGAAAATACTACGCGCAGTTTCTCATATTGGTTTCAACCAGCTGTATTTGATCACATGGTGTTGTGTCTCTCTTTCTCGCGACGTCGAACTAGCACCAAGAGGGCTATGAGAATTTGTGCGTAGTAAACATAGCTGTTATGATAAATTGCGTGTTCTAAAGCTGTGGGCACGGTTCTCTCGAATGAAGAACTCTGTGCAGCACACGAGCTAGACGAGCCACGAGTTGCGAACCAAGCCGCAGCGGCAATCTACGGACACAATATAAAATTCGTATCGCCACAGGAAGCGCTAGACAAGGGGTCCTCAGAACTCCAGAATATTACGAGATGCGTTTAACGAAGCGCTGAAGAAGACGAAGGACAAATATGCTCCTGGGATAGATGGGGTGCCTGCTACAGGCTACTGGAACGATGAACACTTTGTACAACCAGTAAAACGAGGTGAAATATGTTTCACGCACAAAAGTCATTAGCAATATTTTACATTAACCACTTTTTAAAGCGGATTAAAATGTGAATATAATCACTTTATTAATTAATCAATGTAAATATGCACATTATTTCATAATATCGGAATAGCAAAATTACGATAATTCCAGAAAGAATTACACAAAGACGCTGGGAGGGAGCGGCTTCATAAAACCCAAAGTCGAAAACTGACGAGGTAGAAACACTCACGTAAAAATGCTTCCATCTCTGTCTCGAGGTCTCTCTCGTTTCCCCGCGAATTACGCCTGGAGGCAGGAGAAGCGTGCTGCGGCGAGACGTATCTGCAAAGAAGCAAATCACATTAACACGTCCTCATGCTTTCATTGGAAAAACTAGTCAATGACAAACCATGTGTAGAAATCATCCTCAAATTGTAAATCTTTGAAATAATTTTGTTTATTTGAAAGTTGTGTTGTTCCCCAGGTGAATAGTTTTCAACAGCCTTTCTAGCGAACCATTATTTGTTTCGCTGCAATATTTAAAACTGATCCCACGTCCTCTCGATGTATATGTTTCACCAAAATAATATAAAGCGTACAATGTCAATGAAAAACGAATATATTTAATCTCGCTCTCCTTACCGCGAATTGACATCTTTCTTGGAGAAAATATATAAGTAAGAAATTCCGAGCCTTCTATGTTTGCCATTCGGGTTTCAAGAGTTCTTCTATATTTATTGATATCTCTTATAATATGACACCCCACCAAATTTAATCGATTAAAAGTCCGGACGTCCACAATTTTGATTGTGATCGCTGGGAGATAACGATGGTTTGCTGGAATAAACTAGGAGCAGAAAACATTGTTTCGTTAAAACCACAAACACGCATGATTACACATCAAAACTACTCTACTAATATTCATTTACGAGAAACTATACGTGATGAAATTTTAATGAATTGTTCCCAAATAGAAGAAGGAATGCTATTTGTTTATTCGTCTAAAGGGACGTGGTTGCGCGGAGGGAGTTTCTACTGATTTAAAATATTAAATGTGACTGTGAAGTAAGTAATGTCATATTATTAAAATGCTCAAATTTTTAATATATGTAATTTTTTTAAAACTGTTCCTTAAAATCGGACATTTCGTAAATAGCAAGTTTTAATTAAGAAAGGGAGTAAAATTATAACATTTAAAACTGTTAATAAACGTACAGTGGGTGGTTTCATTTTGTAGAGTGCAAGGTGTAACGTGTGAACTACGCAGAAACAGAGCTACGCGTCACGTACAAATCAAAAATACTCGTTGTCTTCGGGGATACCAGGGAATTATTTTAGGATAATTAGGATAAATAATCTTGTATTATTTTAGGATAATTAGGATTGTAATTTGAATGAAACCTCACCGTATCAACAAACTGAAGCGGAGTCTCAAAGTTTCCGTTTTTCTTCAGCACCGGGAGGTTTGAGGACTGTATTTCATATCCTGCACATTCTACTATCACATATGGTGTGTTCAACTTTTTAAAGAATGAGGTACTAAAATTTCGAAGGCCCCAGAAATATACTTCCAACCTGAAAAACAACAGAAAAGCAGGTAATTTGGACACTTTCAATGCATTCGAGTTGACTATCAACAGGTGATGCAAATGACAATCGCGCGATGCCTGACAAACGTGCTTTCTAACTGCTCTACGTACTGCGTCATCAGAAATTCATTCTTTCGATTTGCATTATAACGAATGGTGGAATAGCAATTTTTTCCTCCTCCGAATTCTGAGTATGTCTTTGATAGAATGTTCTGTGCAAACACAATGTGTTATGCCTCTTAAATAGTTTTGGATTCTCCCAAGATAGGTCCAGGTTTTATACGGAAAAAATATCTGAGCTGGGGTAGCTAGTGTATTAGCTGCCAGCCAGCCAGCCAGCCAGACAGACAGACAGACAACACATGAGCTCGCAGAGCTAACATCCGTCTACCATGACGTGAATTTTCGTCCTCCTGTACCACAGCGTAAGCATTCTCTCTCACAGCTAATCTACAACATACGAAGAGGGAACCTATAGTGGAGATAGTTGCCGACCTGTTAGCATGTAATATTGATTCGACGTCGTCTCATTCTTCTCCTACTTTCTCCTCCGTACGACTTTCTTGACGGTATTCATTTTTATTAGAACTCCATTGTCTTACCTTATTTAATCACAGGCGTATAACAAACGTCCTTTATTAACGTCCGTCTTCAGGTAATATTCGATCCAGGGTTCTTTCCTTCTGAACGCACGCAAGATACCACTGAACTACTACAGCCCGTCAACGTGGAATAATTTTTTATTATCTTGTGTTGCGCTGGCTTAGTGTTGGCACCATAGTAGTGGTACCACGAATAGTAAATACTAAAATAGTAATCATCTCAAAAACTATTTTCCTTGGTATTAAAAGATATATTTTTCAAGATTTTAAAGTATCCAAACTTTTCTTTATTTTGAATATACTTGAAAAATATTCTTATTTGGTTAATACATTTGAAGAAAACGTTATTTAAAATAATAATTTGGTATTCGCCTACATTAACATACAGAAATTTAAAATATCATCAGTGTACGGCTGCTCGACGTCGAGAACACTGTAAATATTCATCGTCTAGACTTCAATTTACGGGCTACGCAACGCCGGAATGACGTCGTTTAGTCGTAGTAATGAATCATTTTGTTCAAGTAAACAACTATTCATAGTTGCGAAAGCCATGGTCGATTTGAGTCCGTAAAACAATTGCTCGAGATCCGCCGCCTCAGTCATGAGTCAACGAACTGAATATGCATAGAAGGCAGCGCAGCTGTGTCATTTAGCGGCAACTACGAAAGAAATCGGTGGGAAGGAACAATCAACTGTTCGGGTAGCTAAGTTAGATTTTTAGCTGGGTTGAACCGTTGCGTGCAAAACTTGTAAGCTACAGCTGTTGATGTAACTTTCTTCCTCAGACAAAACAGCGTTAGCTTCGGCAGTGATAGAAAATTGCTCTCGATCTGACGAAAACTCTTTTAGGACAGCTACAGCGTAAGCTGTGTCAGCTAATCGTTCTGACTGTTTGCAAGACAGCCGACGCATGAGCTATCACAGCTAACTTTAGGTTGAGCTATTCAACTAATTTTTCCGTGTGTATCCTACCTGTGTAACAGAAGTTTTGGAGTCACGTAGAGTTGACCAATGACTTCGTCGATTCGCTTATTTTCCTCGACATCTGCAGAAGCCTGATATATCAGAAATATTACACTTTATTACTTTTTGCGACTTATTTAGTTACTTTATATAGTTTTGGGTCAAAAATACTCATCCATGATTTTTAGTAAAATGTTTGCCAGTTTCTCTTCTCCTTTACATAAATAAATCGCCACTGAACTAAATTACTAGCTTAGTGTGAAGCAGCTTTTCCAGTCACTCTGATTTTATGATAGTTCACGACAATTTTTACTATTTATAATAATATTATTTTTATCTACCCTCTATCACGGCGTGTTCTGTATCCCAATCCCTGTCAGTGATTTTCTTCCGGTTTTTATTGATTTCCTTTGAACATTTTAAAATCATTTTCTAATGTTTAAGAGCGAGGTTTGGCATTAGTGGGAACAGACATACCTGGCGCATGGTGAAAGATGCCAGTATATCTCCAGAGTGTTCGTTGGTATAACTGAACACTGGGAACCAATCCAAAGGAAGTTCTGGAAGTTTCCGTGTCCTTTCAGCGACATTCACAACGAATTCTAACTCTTGAATTTCCTCTTCGGTTTCCTCCGGGATGTCTTGCAGGAGGATCGGGTCCTGCAGGAGGATCATGTCCTGCTGTAGGTTCATGTCCTGCAGGTGGTTCACGTTCTGCAGGTAGTTCATGTCGTTCTGAAGGTCGAGACCCAGAATATCGTCACTGATTACATTTGTGAGGAGACCCAGGGAACCGATGAAATCCAAAATATCCTGTAGCAATGAACAAACGATTCGATAACGCGGGAACATTGCGCAGCGTCGAGTGATAGTTAAATAAGTATCGTGTGACTGGATAACCCTTCTGAGAGCTCAGTCTCACTTCATATGGCAGTGACAATTGAAAAGCGTACCATCCTTCTTCCATTCACTTCCTATTACTCCTAGTATCACTAACTCTCACCATTACTAACTTCATCTACTAACACCTCAACGTGGGCTAAGTTGTTGGTAAACCTAACTAAACGGCACACGTGCTAACAATTGACCCTACCTCCTTACGCATGCTTTTTTAAATAAGTAATCTTTCTTTTCTCTTTTTAACGAGATTCCGAGTTTTCCAAATCTTGTAATGTGAATACAAATTTTCAGAATACGTTTTATATGTACTTAACACAAATATCTGTGACTATATTGTTAATTTACCCTACCTTCCCTCCAACTGCTGTGTCCGTTTGAATTCGGCGAATAAACAAGAAAATAATGGAAGCGAACTATTTCCGCATTTAACGTAGAAACGACCAGGTAATTCGCATACCAGTCACCCATAGCGGGGTTATATTTTTAGTTTACAAAACTCCACATAGATGATGTCACATTCCTTTCTCCTAGTATTATAATATTACTTCATGATTATGAGTTAAGAGCTACAGGATGAATGAATCTTTTCTTTCTCTCTGAATCTCTGACATTCCAGTAAATGGTCGAAGCACGCCGTTCCCCTTGCAGCATCACTCATTTCCTGACGTGTTCACCAGTTTACTCCCGAAGTTCACTGCGCGTGTACTGGAATTTCACTTCATAAATAAAGTGGCTTTCACGTCAGAGCGATTTCTGCAGCAATTTCGACTCCTTTTTGTTCCTCGGATTTTTATCTTGAGTTCTGGCTTTTATTTGCTTTTGCGTTTACGGACTGTAGCGCACCCACACGTTGGATACTGATGTGTCGTTCGCTCGTTCTAGAATTTAAACTGAACAAACGAGACATCCCACACAAGAAGACGCGGGACATTCAATTTCTTTATCTTAAAAAAGCAATGTAAACTCGCTAAGAAAATGCTCAATGTAAATTCTGTATTTCATTACTCCGTAGCACTAGGTTTAGATATAGTCGTTTTTAACATTGCCCATGGTTATTAATAAATTCGAATCGATCTCATCACCCATAGTACCCTCAACTGTAGCAGAAGCCATTTTTATCCGTTCAGCTCACAACGCTCAATTCTTTGCCTGGCACTATCTCACAAATCATCCTATGATCACAAAAAAACGAGGGTTCCATTTGATTGTGAGTTGTCTTTTTAGTTGGCATAATTCTTTGTAGTTCCTTTAGCAACCGTATGGAATTTTGTCTCTTTTGCATGAATATCACTATTTCTGATCGTAATTTCATACCTCAGCATCAGCGTCAAGTAATTCAATTAGCAAACACGGTGGATTCTCCTTGTAGTAATCAGCCGAAGTTCCCGGCAACGCTATTTTCTCCAAACGCATTACTTGGTTCCACAGAGGATTCAACGTCGCTGATTTTACCTGTAATGTAGAGAGCGGAAAGATATTTGGAGATTTCCGGAAGTTGGAACTAATTCATACAACAATGCAATTTCTCTGTTTATCGCGTCTCAACTTCTGTGTTTATGATTTTCGCGTTTTATGGACAGGAAGATATTGAGAGCTTGAAGACTATTCAGAAAAAGTTATTACCTCCTCTTTCCAAAAGAAACAAACGCATGGAAGGAAATTTAATCAAACCGTATTTGATCCTAGACTTAAAATTCTAGAAAAACTTTGAATTATAAAACAATGAAATTTAATAATACGATTAAATGTTTGTTTCTTAATACAATAAAACCTGAATGAAGCAAGCCGGTATATACTGTCCAGAAAATGATAATTCTTGAAATAATATTTCGTATTACAACCCAGGGTAATTTCAATCAATAATCATCCAGTATTTAATGATACGTAGTCCCAAGTTTTAATGGTTTGTGTTATTTGTATATTTGAGAACCATTCAAGTTATTTGTAATGAACGGGGGTAATCTGTTTCTTACGTTTAATGCTGGAGCCTTTTTCTTTCTCTGGGGGCATTTGCTCCTATTCACACATGTACTCGTGAATGAAAAGAATGTAATTTTGTGATAAAAATGCGACAATATGAAATGAAATTCCCTTTTCCACAGACTATTATAAAAACGAGGGTCTGAGGATTGGGAGTTCCGAATTTCCTAAGAAGATAATGTGTTTTGAAACACTGTTGGCGAGAAAATACTCGACGAATCAGGTAAAGTTACTTAGTGGATGAGTACTTTTTAGTGAACATTCGTTAGAGAGGGGCAGAGAATGAAAACCCTTACAGCACGGTCAGGAATACGCCATACGATATTGACAACGAACTATGGAGAATAAAGCGTAGAGAGTTAACACAACAGAAAGGTAGGTTGTGCGGCAGTGTTAATAACCTTGCTTTTTGACTAGTTAGTAAGGCGTGAACTTTGAGATAAATCCAAAAGTCTTGGTGAGATTCTCATGGTACGCACCGAGTTATAAACATTCGCCCTTTCAAGTGTTTCGACCCGAATTAATAATATTGGCATCTCTATGATAACGTACTTAAGAAAATTATCTTTTTATAAAGATCTTGCTGATATTCCGCATTCTGATTGACTCCTAGTTTAAGAAACTGTACTGAATTCAATTACAGGAGAGTGTAAAAGAAAGTTAGCGCTGAACGTATGTTCTCACCTCAGACGTGGTACATTTTCCCCACATCGATAGTCGCACTAGAGGATCACTCAGCCCCGTATGATCCTTTCCGATGAGAATTCGTCCTTGGTACAGAAAAGCGAGGACATCATATCGCTGTAAAATCAATTGAGCTTTAGAAACTTGGATATTTTAATCTTCAACTTTTCTAAAAACTAAAAATATTACCAAGAAGTTTCCGTAGACCACTCTTTTCTGTTCAGCTTGAGAAGTATCTGTCAAGGAGTTCGACTGCCAACCTGGGGGAAGTAAAGTTTCCATGTTCGTATACATGTCTCTACACCCCAGCCACAGGAACATTTCAAATGCCGCTTCATATGTGTTATTTTTGGGTTTGCCCGGACTAGAGGGTTCCTGAAATTAAAAGTAAAAATTATGTTAAGGCGACAGTTCATTTAAATTGGTCACCCCACGAAAGTAGGGGGCACTGTATATTAAGGAGCGATTACCCTCTTTCCTCATTGGCCTATGGGAGAATGTGAGGGAGCCAATAAGAAAAAGGGATCACTGGTCATGGCCAACAGTGATTTATCCTTAAGCAACTTACAGGGTGACTCGTGAGTAACGCGGAACGGACGGTTCTCTCCAGGAGCGACTCAACAGCAACCATCACCAAAAGATCTGAGACGCGGCAGAAAAGTACGAGATGATGCGCTTGGAAGATAGTCCGGACATGAGCAGACAACGTACGGATTACGCTAGTTTGGGTCAAATCTATTCCAATGGTGAGGGGAGAGGTCTGTACACTCAGTCATGTGGCGCTTTATGGTCCTGTAGCGCTTAGTCTCTCTTTTCAAGATGGAACTACGTTACTCACTCTGCTTGTTGCCTACGACTGCAATCAGCGTGTTGACGCTACGGCGTAATGAGAAGATGGTGTATGTTCCATACCCGAAACATGGCGAGATAACATTTCAAAGAAAGATTCTTCGTTGTTTCACAAGTGAATTTACAACCTATTCCAATATTTTTATACAAAATATACTATAAAATATAATATTCAATTATTTTTGTAATTAGGATTTTGTGAAGGATCTAGTATTTATGTTGAAATGTGTTCATGGCGGGTCACCACATATTGTGGTGGTCCACTACATTTGTAATAAACTAGACTAACACAATGTTATTTGACAACACATTGCATGGTAGGTAAATAAATTATGCCCTAATTGCGAGAAACAAGTTATCAATGGTAGAGAGCATTTTTGACTAGTTAGTAAGGCGTGAACTTTTAGATAAATACAAAAGTCTTGGTGAGATTCTCATGGTACGCACCGAGTTAAAAACATTCGCCCTCTCAAGTGTTTCGACCCGAATTAATATTGGCATCTCTATGATAATGTACTTAAGAAAATTATCTTTTTATAAATAAAATAAACTATTTTACAAAATAAGTGTACTCGAAGAATAATGACATTTTTGTAGGTTCAGGTTTGTAGGTAATGACAGTTTAGAGCTACCTTCCATTTTCAGAAATCACCCAAAGATCAAGAGAAACCTCAGTGAATTCGAAATTGAATACTGGATGCAAAATAAGGTTTGTCTCAAGAAACAGGTTCTCAAAATCACCGGTAAAGTGACTCGTGCACTACACTCCTCATTCCGAATTCATTCATTCTTTCTTTCTTTTCTCTCTAAAACATCGCTGATGAAACAAATGTGAAAGTACGAGTGAAATTCTAAGAAGTGTAAAAGCACAAGTTCACCTTAAAGCAGTAGGTCCTTATTCTCCCGCTCAAATCTCCTCGTCGCATGGGGAATCTCGAGTCCAGAATACGACGAGCGGAAATCCTGTCGAATGCGTAGCGTTCTTTGTCGCGCCAAAGCCAAAGATGAATGTTGGGCAGCATGTCCTGAGGCTGAGCAGAGAGGAATAAGCGGAATACACGCATGTAGTTCGTAAAATTAGAATTTTAACTTTTATATTACGTGGGCTATTATGAGAGTCTGTTCTTCTGAGAAAAACATACGTTTTCGTATTTTTTTACATTACAGTTGTACAACGTATTTTTTTAAATTGGTTGTAAGGAAAACTTTAACATCATTGTAGATACATCATTTTACCATTTCGGTAAGTTTTGTATCAAAAATCAACAAATCACTAATATGCTCCACAGTTTTGCTGTTAACTGTTATATATAGAAAAGGTCAACAAATTTCGTAAATCTGACTATTCGAGAACTCTACTTTTTAAAGAAATATTACATGAAATAATCAATAAATTAATCAGTCAATGAAATAATTAAAATAATCAAACACAAAAAATAATTTTTTTCACCAGATTTTCGTTCCCGTATCCTCCCAATCCTGAAATCACTGGGAATATAGATTGTATGCACGTCGTAGTTGCCGTTTTACTAAAAGCTTTATGTGTTGGGAAAAAGTGGTGTAGGATTAGAGTACCAAAGTGTGATCATTTCTATGGAATGTCTGCGATTCATGCTTTATGAAGCTAGTGATAGAAGTGCTCATATTTTACCCTCGTAAAGAATTCCTAGTTCTTTTCCTTGCAGTAACACCACAGTAACTCTTCTATTTGAGAAAAAAGATTCAACAATCCTCAAGAAATTTACATTTCTTGCAACATTTATTAGACTAACAATCGTTTATTGTATAGGAATGTGTAGGCGAAAATGACGCGGTGAGGCGCAAACACAAATGAGAGAAGGAAGGGAAGACGAATTGTTTGTTGAGAGTGTCGTTGACAAGTGCGATGTGGACAATGAATGTTCAAAATTGCGCTCACCAAAGTTGCTTCACTGCGTTGGTGGAGCGATAGATATGCCAGGTATTTCACGCGCACGTGCAGCAACTACGGATATTCGAGCAACGAAATCCTCATCTGAGTCAATTGGAGTGACTTGAACAAGACCCCTCACCGCGTCTGTTACGCCCATACAGCGACAAATGATTGCTACAGTGTTCTGTACCCACTATTGAAGTTAGCACCATGAATTCGTGTATGCAACGCAGGAAATAACTTTCGGTTTTTGTACGTAGTTTTCATGCGGAAATTTGTTTCTATGGTAGATAATCCCTTTGGAAATTGTAAGATTTCGGAGCGTCGCAGGGATGAAATAAGGAACACGTTTGGTGAAATGGAACTATCCCGTGAACTGAAACAACGCTATTTGTTAAGCCCACTTACGTTTCCAGATATCACTTGCAATCTGGTGCTGAATATCTTCAATATTCCGATCGCTTTATCAAAGAGATCCATCGTAAACATCTCTGTCCATTCGTCCGCCGCTTTCATAATGGCATCCTGCGAAAGGAAATCCGGTTGTCTAAGCTTCAGTAACGAATAACAAGTGGTTCATGAATTTTCTGCACATCAATATCTATGACTTTATATTTTATTCCAGCTCAACAGATAAGGCTTTTAAGCATATTACCTTGGTTTCTAGAAGTCTGGATGTTTTAAAAAAGTTTACATAAATAATCAGTTCACGAAGATACTGGACTAAACACGTTTGGTTACTAGCTCACTCACCAACGAAATAATATACTAATGACAACGAAGACCAAGAAAGGAGTTTAAAAAGTTATTTTTTAGCAATAGATTTATTTAGACACCCAGAATAAAAATTGTTACTAATAAATTTGTAAACGAAAACCGTTTTTGATTGTGACAAACATACCTGCGCTTTGTGGTATATATCTGACATAGACTTACTTATAAATAGACGCAGCGGTCATATGTACTGGTTATCTGAAGGGAAAACGAAGTTAGGTGTCTCTCGCACATAGATTATGTTAGGAACAGATGGATCACTAGCAAGGCGTCGAACTAACTACCCCCACCACCCGTTCAGCTGGTTGCTCGCGTAGTGACGGTGGGCGGCGACAATTTTTACCATTGTATATATAGCACTATATTTTATTCCAAAATGAGTTACACGGTTAATTGTGTCAGTGTTGCTTTCAAACATTAAAGGAGCTTGATCATCACGTTTAATGAACATGAGAATTACTTCTGCATATTAATATTTATTTCCTTCCCAATCAAATATCATTTATTGTTACAACTAGTGTAACTGTTTGTGTTGGTATTAAAATGTTACTTTTATTTTGATAGTGCCTTCAAATTTTTTTTCTTATGGGAGCAAATTGAGGAATAACAGTTCGCTGTGGAAGGATTCTAGAAGAAAATTAAAGTATGCACGTAGTAGTCATTTTTCAATATAATCTTTCCCTAATACTTTCAAAAGAAGGTTACATGGGTATAAAGATTCAACAATATAGTATAACACTAATCATGAGGTGAACATGTTGAAACTAGACTTTTCTAGATGGTAGTATTCTTATATGCATCATATTTCCATTTCAAATTATTGATTAAAGCTTTTTAGTAAACATAATGAAATGCTAATGCAATAACATTAACCTCTGTTCTTTGGGGAGGTGCCTCATATTCAATAACTGTTATTAGCTTTTGATGTGTTTCACGTGAAAGTACTTCATTTATCAATACCAGTGCCTGTCGGTGAACGTGAAATGATACCAACCCCTGAAGTGCTTTGTTATTCGCAAATTAGATGTGAAACTCGAGCTTCTTGTTTTAATAGCACATGAAGAACAAGATGAAGTTCTCTGGTATGTTCAAGAAATCGATGGTTCATAAAAATTGTGAACTGTTGCGAAGGTTCGATTGAAACGTCCCTGAAAACACCTTTCGTATGTTGGAGCAAAAAAATGTTTGATGGCATGCTAATAATTACATGTTACATGCATCGAAAGCCCCTAATTCTGCGAAATATTCTGCCATTATTTTAAATTCAAAGCATGCCTGAAAGAGGGGAGAAGAATCTACACACAGAGAATGACTCGGTAGTGAAAAAATATATTATGACATTATTATCTAGGATATATATTTTTCTTTCATTAATAGAACAAACATTTCAATAGACGAGTTTCGTAGAAAGTGTTATAAAATATTATGAACATTTTAAAGATCTCTTGTTTATCTTTCCTTTGTTCTTCCTTACTTCAGCGTTCATATTAAATACATGCGGAATGTACCTTAGTTTTCGGGATTATAGTGATTCTGTATACTGATTATTAATTATCCAATTTACATATGTTCCTCATATGAAAGAGAAAATTACCGAAAGCAGAAAACCAAGCTGTCATTATTTGTAACGATTAAAAATGTATGAGTATTTATTTCAATAATATTAATATTATATACCGCGTATTTTAAAAGGTGAATATGTATCTATGTGATTGCATCCATACAAATATTAAGTAAATTATTGTAAATGTATTCTCGAGAAGTTTATTACTACTTTCTCTCTCCTGATTTCCTGAGACATCGACTTGCGTGGGGGAACTCGATTCCCCTTTCTGGTTAGTGATTGCTGCGCAGATGATTTGCGCGAAAATATCTTACCTCCTCCAATCGGGTGTGTGAGAGAGAGAGAGAGATGACACTAAACAGTCTGTTCGGACAACCCATAGCAGAGACCAGTTGGTCTATTTTCTTGTAAGTCTATGATATCTGAGGGCCACTAAATGATTCAATGGCTCCTATCAATACTGACGAAAGACCACTATTATTTTAACGCGGGTGAGTTTACCCCGTTAACTATGTATCGACAGGAAAACTCACTAATTCGAAATAGCACGCTCGTAGAATCTGATAATCCAGAGTGGTTGAAGGTAAACTGTCAAATTCTTTCAAAGTATGTAGATGTGCTACACACTCGTTACTCCTTGACGAAATGTCTTTGAAAATTTGCTTGACTACTTCATCCGTCAGATTACTTTCATTCTGTAGTCTCCATATGTCCCATTTCTGAAAAAGAGTTCGTATTTTAAATACATTGCTGTACCTTCGTTCACAAATCCTTTGTATTAAAACATCATGTGACACGAGCAAAACGTTTGTCGAAGTTAATATGTTAATCGTTCACGCTTTCAGTGTAGTGAGTAATAATAGTTTTAATACATAACAACCTCGCAAATCCATCACCGTTTGAGGGTTTCGATGGAATGTAATATTGGACGACCTATTAACAATACACATACAAAATGAAACACTAAAACTATCACCTGTTACCACTCTAATTTACAAAGAACACACTAAACTGTAGTACACTGAGGAACAAAAGTGTCGCATCTGACTGGTGTGCTGTCAACAAGTTTGTGTCTCAGGTGTGGTGGGATCAACCGGAGCGTCGGACCAGCCAAGGTTGTACTGCATTTTCATGTGCGGTCTAATGCATGTGTGGCACGAGTTTTGCTAAAGTTGCAGGCAGAACAGAGCCAATTAAAAGGTGTCCCGTTGTTGCACGCTGGATGTAAGTTCCACGACAGAAAAATCACTTGTTGGTCTTTGTTAAAATTCTATGAAAATAAGAAGTTATCAAGAGGACTTACGAGAACCTTCTCCATCCAATTTAGGACATTCGCTTGGTAGAGACGCCGTAGAACCGTTGGTACTGTGTATTTAGCAAACATACACGGGTATTTTCCTTTGAAATCAACGACACACAATTTGCATGAATTATCGGTTTTCTCTATTTTCCCTTCAAACGATACGCTCACGCTGGTGGTTGCACCTGTAATGATAAAACTGAATCAAAATATGAAGTTATATGAAATTCCTCGTCATGAGTTGTAACTATTTTCAGACTGCGATGAACATGACAATTAATGATGGTTTCTTGAACAAATAAATTTACCAATAACGTTAAATATGACAAAAAAATATTAACATACGGAAACATTGATTTTCTTAGTTGTATTAAGGTTTACATTGGATTAATATAATAGAAAGTTAAATGAGCTGAGTCAGTATGGAATGAGAATTTGAGTTATCAAAAGTGTCTAAAAAATTAACTGGTGCTCAAGGTCTCGCGGACTCCTAACTTCGGATATTGTAGTGCTTATCGTATAGTCTTCGCTATAGAACGAATAGTTACTCCTCAGACTAACCCTAATTTGCTCTTGACAACATTTTAAACAGAACACTTAATGAGTGAGTACTAGTCCTTTAGTGAATACTTTAATGAGGAGTAAGTAAGTGATGATTCGATAACTAATCTACAGATATAACTTTTACTCTGTATGAAATGTAAGTGAAATTTGTTTATGGGCTTCTTTCCTGTATTTATAACGTATATGATTAAATAAATAAAATAGTCATCTCATGTGATACATGATGAAGGATAAGCAAACGCTCAGTACTTGAGACACTCTTAAGGACATGGATTCGAATTCTGCCTGAGGCACTGAATATTTCATCTACTTGATTTACATCTCTCGCGTACATTGTATTCATATTTCGAAGCATGTTCGAACTTTAAAACACCGAACTCCTATAACTTTAAACCTAGAGCCGTAAACTGTGAAGTGAATGAATATATTTGAGCAGGATTTCAAGTCTATATACAATCGTAAGTGTGGTGGACTTTGTATCTTGAATCATTACAGTCTTCAAACTTAAATAACCTTACTTGGTTTGTGAGTTGAAGCTTCATCTCCCATGGCAACTTCCATCATTAATTTTCCCTTCTTCAATTTCCGGTTGTGCAGAGTTCCACTAAAGACCACTGCAACCAGGAACATGTCATCGACGTCCCACGGTGGATTCTAAATCCCGATAAAAATGAATAATTCAACAACCGTGACCAAAACAGACAATAGACATACATTATTTTATTTCTCTCCAAACATCTAGTGGTGCAATAATGCTGCATATACATTTACACACACAAATCTGACAGATCTTTTAAATTAACTTTTGAGGAATTTTACATAATTTACTAGCCGGTAAAGTCGTGTGTTTTCTTATAGACACCAAGCGCATGAATGGAAAAGGAATTACAATAGTTCGTGAAGTTTCTAAATGAACGATACAGGTAGCTCGAAATGAAACGTACGAACAGTCGAGGAGTTAGAAAACGCCAAACGCAAGTCAGTAACATGAGTTCGTCCACGTACCACGAGTGTCCCTCTGGGAGGTTGAAACTGGTAACCCCAAGAAATAACACGATCATTCCTCAAACTTATTGGGAGGGGTTTCAATACGTACACGTAACGAATATTTCTTTATAAAGATGCGATTACCTGTAAGTCTTTCGTTTCTTTCTGAATCACTGCGCGCGTCATCACCATATTCAAAGACTTCACCGATTCAAGGGAGGTAGAGAGTTCCCATAAAAGTCTTCCTCTGTATTGAGCACAATCACTGAACATCCCTTCTATATTGTTTGACAAGGCTCCGTTGAAATGACCGTACAGTTGAGTATAAGATGGACCGAACATTGGTAGATAACCTATTAGAACAAAGAGAATAACACACTTAATCAAATAACCTAGCTGACTTCTCATAAACGAAGTGATATCTTCAAGAAAAAAAGCGAAGTAGTGGATACTGTGATATAGTACAGTGGACATTGTTCTAATATATTAACGACTGTTGGCAGGTTAGAAGGCAGTACTTAAACGATTTTCTTCTCTCTCGTTTCAGTGGTGCAAGAAATATTGCTTTACTGGCATTTTGTATAAAGAATGCGTTAGCTAAATGGAAGCAATATTTGATCATATTATACTTAAAGAATACAGTTTCCCTCAACTTGACTGATACATTAATTTAATAAACATCCTAAATTGTTTTTCATTTGTATTTGTTCCTGTGTTTCCTAGATCCAATAACCCAACTTCCTGTGTTTTATTATTACTGTAAACTCCTCTGTGCTTCAGGATGTTTAGTTTATTCCAAAAGTTAAAAGTTTAAAACTACCATTTCTGTCACTATGCTCTCCTTAAGGCAGATATTCGTCACAAATTCTAGAATTTGCAATGTGAAACCTATTTACGCCAGCAGACTATTTACATGAGCATCTATTTTTAATAAAAGAGCACTTTGCACAAATTAAGCCTATATTCATATTAATAGTTCATAACGGGCCCATAAATGGGAGATTGTTGAAAAAGTTTCGATATACCACGAAGTAATTTGTGTTGTCCCTGATTGTGGGAGAGAGCACCCATCTATAACTGAGCAATTCAAGAACGTTTGTCGTTTGAAGGATTTCAGGATATATTAATGTCTGATAATCGTTGTGTTTCAATCATTTGTAAATCGGAAAGGAACTATGCCCTAATTACTTTTAAGTGTTAATAGTTCCTACAAACTTTTCAGAAAAGGAAAAATCACAGGAATTTCTATTTTTTCTAAGATGAAGAGACTGAATTGTGTGAGACATAGCAGTCTGTGGAACCAAACATTTCATTTAAGTATCTGACATATCTTCACAATGTTTCAAGCTGGAGTAGAATTGTACTTACTATAAGTATTTTTAAGCAATTACAGTTTTAGGGAACTCACATTATATTTATATCTAATGCATTAAATAAATAAATAAATAAATAATTTATGTACACTTAATGTAGTCGAATGCATTTACCTTCGTCTTCATTACTTGATATCGACTTTAAATCAACATAAAACCCTGCCCAAACACCCCCACCATAAAATATTTGTATTTTCACTCTTTGGCAAAAAGGGGGGTACACGTCGAAAAACACTATTTCTTCGTTCCATATAGCATCGGAGTATATCCTCATACTTGTTGTACCCTGGAAAAAATGAATAATATTAGCGTTATTTGAAACCATATACAATACAGCGAGCGACGAGGAACATAAAACAGGGATGAAACTATCATTTAATATTTAATAAACTGATATATTTTCGTGAGCAGTCAACGGTTGGTTTGAGTTCGCGAAGGATTTCAGTTTCTATTCTCTTCAGAGGGCTCAAAGGAACCATTTGAGGAAAGTACCCTGGAATACCGAATAGGAGCATGGTAAATGCAGTTGCAGCGAGTTTATGATTAATCTATAATGATGCGCGAACTGCAAATGTTGAAATTTGCATTTTTGGCGGAATACAAAATCATGAAATGTTAGCTGTGTGCTGGTACAAATTTTGACCAATGGACGTTTCCGGAAGACCTGATCCCACTGCTAATGATATTGGTTTAAATATTGATTTACTAATCAGTGAAGTGAACTTTTCTCTTCAAAAATATAGTCGAGATGGGACCCTGGGTCACTAAAGGAATGCCTTGTCTATAAGATGCAGCATACGAATTCGCCAGCTTGACTCAAAGCTACTCTCTTCATTGGCTTGCAGTGGTCATGGTGGTCGATATTTATCCTTAATGTCAGAGAGATTTTAACGCCTACACATTGGTTGGCACCGAGCCGGGAACCGATCCCGGGATTCCTGCTTTGATCGCGGGGGTGTTAACCATTACACCACCCGTTCGCCTTCCACAACTGTACACCATTTCCACCCAGACCTAAACCCCGGAAGACCTTAGACACATCCTCATACAGGAGATAAGTGAACCAGGCGGCACCCAGTGCTATGTGCACTTAATTACCGGTTAATTATCAGCGACGCTGTCAATAAACACTTTGTCTTTCCTTTCATCTTCATCATTCCCTATTTTCTTTCCTTTCTTAGGTCTGAGTGGAAATAGTGCACAGTTGTGGAAGGCGAACGGGTGGTGTAATGGATATCACCCCTCCAATCAAAGCAGGAGTCCCCGGTTTGATTCCCGGCTCGTCGCCATTTTCACCAGATCGAAAGTTATCGCTTAATCTTCTCCACGTGTAGGGTACACGGAAGAAACGTGTACATTGGTTGGCACATTCAGTAACGAGGAATGAGTAATTTAAGCAAGACAAGTTTGTACGGGTCGTGAGGAGAAAGCTTAGAAAACAAAATTTCTTGAGGAAATCCGCTCTGTTTGAAGTACCATTGCTACTAGTTCTGGGAGTGGACGAGGAGTAGGATGTAATCCATACCACTCAAATAAGACTTATATGTCGCTCTACTGGTCGCGTCCAGCAACTTCAATTTGAACCCTGAGTCAAGTAGATTTTTCTGTCCCGAGTCCACAACTCTCAAGGTGAAAAATCGAGGGACTTTAGAGGATTAAGACACTGAATGTTACGCTATGATTATGGAAATTATTACAGACTACCACCGCAACAGCGATACAACGGGATTATTTAATCGAAGTACTACATTAAAAATCATACCTTCAAGTCTCCAAAAACAATTTTTACAAATACTTCCGGGATATCTTTCTTTTTCCGAAAAGCCTTTTTAATATTGTCCATAAATACTTGTGGAGGGCGAGATAGTCTTTCTGCACGATATATTTTGAATGAATACACAACTCGGCTGCGTCCTTTGGTAACGTTGTCTGGTATGAATAAATTTCTGAAAAAATAATAAAAAGTACATTATGATAGTTCATATTCTACTATACATGTTCTAAAAAAGTAGTTTCTCCTAGAAGGAACAGTCTGGACTAAAACATCGTTGTACAGGTTGATGGTTTATATTTATCTGGTCCACTACCTTGCATTTACCCATCTCACACTTTATCTGGACTGTTTGCCATCTGTGCAAGGTGCGAAAGTATCCCAGATGTTAATTAAGCTATTGAGAAATATACTCAGGATGAGTAAGTGGACGAGTGGCCAGTGGGATCTCTGCAGCGGACTGATCATTTGGAGACATCGTCAGATGGGACTGGACTGCTGAGTTGTAGATAGTGAACAGCATTAGACATGCATGATGAGTCCTTTTCTCTCCCTCTCAGAGAAGATGAATCATACGCGTCTATTAGAGATATGAGTCTAAGCTACTCATTACTGGGAATTTTGCTTAATAGCAGTAAAAAAGGTCTTACCACGTCCTACCGGAAAAATTTTCCCACCGCATAATGCTCTTTGGCACACACATAAGTCACTCATTGGCCCAATGCAACACCAGAGATCTCCATTATGTGATTCAGAGTTTGTGGAATGAGGTGGGAACTTATTCAATGAGAAACATGTGAGCGTGGTTTCCTAGGATTCCGGCTACATTCAATGGGTAATACAAGAGTGCGATTATGTTTGAGCGACGATCTGCGATAAGAGGAAAGAGAAGAGCAACGCAACCTAATCTAACATTCACGTGATGACGTACCGACATTCACTGCGACCAGCGCTGCGACCGACTATAGAAGCAACGAGAACATTCTTGCATGTTTTCTTTACTCTTTCCGAAGCTCGAGTCTCTATTGTTGTTGCGGTCTAGGAGGCTGTACAGAGGAGTAGAAACTTATGGAGTGGATGGTATGTACGAAAAACGTTGCCAGTTGTTAAGTGCGTACCCGTCATCAGCGCTGTCAGACGGTGACATTGGAACTAATTCAACTGGTTTAAAAGATCCGATTCCCTCAATCCTACACATGTAACATAGTCAAACATATAACTCTTTTACTACGAAGTGGTTAAACTTCACCGTAAGGAAAATGTAAGTGTAAACAGTTACAATACATGAGTGGGATTCAGAGAATCGGATCTTTTAAACCAGTTGAATTAGTTCCAATGTCATCGTCTGGCAGTGCTGATGAAGGGTTCGTACTTCCCAACTGGCAACGTTTTTCGTACATATCGAACCCTACCCCCAAGTGAAGAAGTTTCCAGTCCTGAATATAGTCTCCTTGGTTGCGGATTTCGAGAACGTATTTCATTGTTCTGCGATGGATTTTGAGCAATTGATAAGTTGCGTTCACCGAAGAGTCTGATTGTGGGACAAAAAGGATTAAAATCACGACAGACAATGTGACTAAGGAAATTAATTCAACAAATAAATTTTGTGAGATTATGTTGAACGATCAGCTGAACGCAGGCTGACAGGCGCCGAGTGTCCGCGCACGCAGAGACTAGAGTTCTTCAACGGCGACAACTCGAGCAAAATTCCAAGGAGTACACAGAAGATTCTGAAACTTCGGCGGATCTTCTGAACGTGCATCACTATCGAAAAGGCACATACCGTGACAAAAATGACCGCCCTTTGTTTTTGCTTTCGTTGGTAGCTCAGACGAAAGTGTTGATGAAGACTGTTCTTCTAAACTTATTTCAATATTTTCCCTGAATCATCATTAATTTCATTTTAAACCTAAAATTTAAATTAGACACTAATTAAGATCTACTCTATGGGACTAATTATATCTAGCCTTATCCAGTCGGTCATGCTCTAACCTTTCACGACATTCACATCTCTTTGCAATGTGAACAAAATGGCTGCCAGTTTTCGGATGCAAGTGTTTCAGTGGACCAAATCAGATAAGACGACGTCGCATCTCTACCTTATAATGAACTCTAGCGCAGACGTGTCAATGACTCCTGGTGTAGTCTCGCTTCTTCATTTCACTCTTCTCTTTGTTCTTATCGTTCATCGTCGCGCCAATCGTACCCTAAGAATATCATCAGTAAATCCGTGCCAGCACTATTTGCGAGCAAAATAACTAGCAACGACTCGTCAAAACTATTGCAGCCGAAGATAGTTCATAGAAAGATGCACTTGCGTTTGACTTGCAGTCGTCACGCGAAGAGAGTACCTGTCACCTTTAGTAGTACGTTACCCAACAAGCCTTTAATGAAAAGTGTAAAGCGGATATGACGCAAATCGAGACACCAAAAGATTTGTCTATTATGACTATATGTAATAAAAACCTTACGGGGCCACTATTTTGGTAATTAAATATACCGAAGCATCGAGATTATCCTTTGCTCCTGATAGTTCTGCAGTAGATGGAAGCGACGTCACTTACCCGTCCACTTCATCATCTTCGGCCACACTCTGGGGAATCAGTGGTTCACCCTTCGATACAATTCCAACATCAACTCTCACATATCCAGCGGCTGGGCCAACCACATTGTCCGGATCCAAAAACGGTACCCATTTTTGATGAATTGCATGACCTAATCAAACAATAAAATGATGCTCTTAATTGAGGTTTTCCCATGACGTATTTTATTATTACTTTACTCCACCAAGTTTTCCCAACATCTTTAAGGGGACATTTGACGAATGTTGGAGTCATTATTTCTTTTTAATTTTTTGCATATTTGAAGACTGTGAAATTTAATTACAAAAATCCGTGTTAGATAAAATGAATTTTCATTCGTTTGTAAATTTAAAAAACTGCCCCTTTTTAGTGCAAATGAAGCTACATTTAATTCAAAAGCGAACAAGTGTTTTCAGAGAATAACAGCAAAGTCCAAGTGTGTAACAAGATCCTGAACGTTCTGTAGCCCGCGAAGCAGGAGAAGAAGGAATCGCCTCCTCATTTTGCCGCCTGAGATCTGTTCAGGACGTGAGGAGTGCGTTCATTACCCGGAAACTAACAAATCTATCGGACAAGAAAATTAACTCAATATTCTTGAAAGTTTGTTCCAACTTTACCCTGACTTGAATCGAATATATTGTGTACATATCATAGTGGAATAAATAGAGAATAATAAAGAATCCATATCGTCCCCCATTGACGAATGAGGGAAAAGCTATTGGACACAGCATAATCATACAATTTCACAAAATATTCTGGAGTTCAGTCGATCCGCTTAAACTATGCAGCTACTCTTACCATACATGATTTCACATTTAGGTGTTTTTTCTCTTTGCTTCACGTGAGAAATCGGTACAGAATTGAGACTTGATACAAGCTCAATTTGGCGACTCGAGTTCAATGCACTTGAACTCAACATCCACACGCTTTCTAGTGCCATGCTTAGCATATGGTCAATTATCGTAATTTTGCTTTTTAAATTACAAGTCCGTTAATGCAGAGTAATGAAATGGCGAGTACACAGAATACAGAGGTTTGATATGCTCACTTACAGCAAGGCTTCTACAAAATACACATGCGATTTCACAGTCAATCTAAAACTACTGAATACCAGCAAAACACAAGAATTCTGCCGGTCGTGAATATCATTTTCAATCAACAAAGCTTCCTTACTAATCATAAGACGAGCGACAAATGGAATATAGCAGTCACCTTTTTGCAGCCAAATTGTAGCTGCATCAAAAGAAACTTTGCCCATAACTTGATTTCTTTGTAGGAACCCCGTCACATTAACTAGCTGAAAAAAAAAGAAGTGTGAATGATTACTATTAAATATTAGTCAATTAAGGCGGAGCAATTAAAAATACTTTTCTGATTATCAACTTATATATTTGTCATGAAACAATTCATTGTGAGAAAGCCACGGATTCATATTTCTCTATTTTTATTTTCGAACACAAATAACATAATTTTCAAGTGTAATTTGTAAGAAAAGATTGCGATGGCCTCGCATGAGACTTTTAAAATCATGTTTTCCAATAGTGTCCAACAGGGACCGAGTCTTGTGGAGATATTAAAGAATTCGATTCTTTGTTAGGGGGAATCTAAAAGGGGGTGTGTCGAAATCTTTTCTCATTTCCCTTAAATTGTGGTTTACTGCGTTTGAGGATAGCTTTTTAAGAGCGATTACAGCAAGAAAGTTGTTCGGATGACGTTAATAACAAGCCCTCATGCTATTATCCTCTTTCCCCTCAAATAGTTCTTCGCAATCAATCAATACCTATGACCGTCATATTCGCGAATGTGAGGCAATGAGGGACACGATTATTCCCAACCTACACATCTGTGATCTTCAAAAGTCACTTTCACACGAAACTATTATTCAAAGAAATTTGGAGCGAGGTCATAAGGGTTTCGGGAATGAATCATACCATCGATTAAATAAGCTTCGAAACAAAGCGAGAGGTCTAATGTATTATCTCCACAGTTCATTCTCAAAATGGCGCCAAACATGCGAGCGAACAGAGAGATGGGTTGCTTGCTCCTTGCCGAGTCACGAAGACCGGTGTCTTGTTCTCCATCCTTTCCCGTTACGAGTCGGTCATTAGAGCATGTCGCAAGTCTGGTGCCGCCTTCACACGCTTGTCAATTCCAGACCTAGCAGAGGCTTTTAAAATATTTAAACAAAGGTCACGATTGTACGTTTAATCTAAACAAGTATCGTAAAGACACATCACATAGACTTACCGTAAGAGAAATTTGCTGCTCCAGTAATTCGTCGAAAGGCATTTTGAATTCAAAAACAAAATACTGTAACAATGAGACACAATACATAAATAATATGTAGCCGATTAAATTCAGAGTAGTCAACCCAACTGTGAATCCCTGCTGCTTACCCAACCTGGGTCTCAGTATAACAGGTAAATAAAAATATGACGTAGAGGCAGATTATATACACAGGCTCCCTAGGTTCTTGCCTTGCGGCGATCTATTGTAATAATGGAATAATTTTAATAGTTGCTATTGATGAACAATATGTTCGGAATAATATATGGTTTGATAATAATGCCTACTTGGGAAATACCTTTTCGTGTTTTATTAAAAACAAATTTGTTGGTATCCTGTCGATATTATGACACGTAATCAAGTACTTTTACTTATCCAGGGAGTGTGCAGAAATGTGAAGTACGCGTCTGCTTCAGGACCCGTGATGTGATAGCAATGTTATTTGCCTGATTTCGGAGAAAAATAAGTTTGTTGTCCTCCATGTAATCATACACAGTTTGTGACTGCTCTCTTGACAATAATTATTTATTTATACAGTAAATGAGAGAGTTACGAAATCGGTTAGTTTCAAGCGTTCTCGAATAGCACCAACCTACGTATCTGACGCGATTCAGTACAGTAGAACCTCAGTTGACTTAGTTGAAAGTTGACGGATGTGCACAATAAAAAATCTGGGAAGTAATCAATTCAACAGTGTACAGTTAAGACAACTTTTGCTATTAATATGTACAACCATGAATTAACATAACATCTACAAAAGCCGGCGGAGAATTATTACACTACAATGATCGGCAACACGACTAAACCCGATGTGGTACATGTTATCTTTCGCTTTATGTGTTAATTTGTAATATTTATGCAAATATGTTGAATTATTGTCGAGGTTCTACCGCAAGTCTCATTTTCACATATTCTTCCTTACCTCGTTGAAGAAAGGACGATCTGTACTTCTCTGAGCAGATGTGTACTTCACCGCAGAACCTACTTCAAGTTGAATCATTGGATTCATTTCTGGATCTGGCAAGTTTTTTGCATCGAGTACTGTAATGCAAATGCTGAATTGTTCAACTTGCGAATCGTCTGTCTCCATTATATCAGATCAAATGTACATCCGCAAGTAACATACATTTGGACTACGTAACAAATGAATTAATAATAAACATTCACAAAGAGAAAGTATAACAGCAGAAGCTCCATCCATGAAGGCATTGTCAATGGCCTTCTATGCGAATCATTGCCTACTGTACGGGGCTGAGGAACTAAACGATGTGAAGGGAAATAAGCGGGAACCGATTGGATAAGACAAAATAACTCGACGTAATTAGTCCGATTAAGTAGATCTTGGTTTCAACATTTTCGAAAAACCTAGTCCAAAATCAGCCCGTATACATCCTTTGTACCCCAATGGTAGGGGATGCTATATGCAACACATCGAAAATAATAGATAGCAGTGACGAGTTCACAGTTGGGAGTGCAATAAATTTAGGAAAAAACAATTAAGCAAGAAAAATCAAGTGAGATCAACTTAAATGAAAATCAATAATTGGGAAGGACATAATGTAGGATTTCGTGTGTTCACTATTTTGTGACGGAATAACTTGAGAATTGGTGTCAGGCTAAAGTGGAGTCTGTAATTAACCCACGTGGAAGGAATTTTCTTACAAACAAATCTGAAAAAAGTTATGTTTCCCGAGGAATGTAATTCCCATTTTTTATAAACGTGAAAATCTTCGGAGATATTAGGAATTTTGCAGTTCAGTAAATTTAGCAAAAAAGAATTAAGCAAGAGGAATCGAATAAGATCAATTTTAATAAAAAACATTAATTGGGAAGGACACAATATAGTATTTCTATAAACGTTAATATAACGAAACATAACATGTAAATATATTTAAACATAATGTGACAATCTGTGTTCAATTCATGTCGCCGACGCATGGTTAATAATTTTGTATAATACACTATTTTTTATATATTTACATTCATGGAAATCATTCATTTTGATCTGTTATAAATAATTCGATTATAAGATATTGAATTATTATTCCAATTCTTCATTACATAGAAATAGTCTAGTTGTTTCTAAAGTTAGTGTTGGACTATTCTCGTCGTCTCGTCCTGTCGGTGCCTGGTACTGGAAGCTTTATTCACTGATGCACTTGCTCATGTGCTTCAATCTGCTTTACAAAAGTTCACTTGTGGAAGATACAAAAGGAATTGTATGCAATTAGTGTTACTTTGTAACAACCATTTTAGAAGCTAATCTGATTGTTTATTCCAATGTAGTTGGATAGATATATCAGTTATAGGTTACATACGCCGTTTCGTTTAAACCATTCCGAAAATTATTTCTAAATGGCATTGGAAACAGAAAATACTATTGTGTAATTTTTGCAGGAATCTTTTCTAACACAGGCAGGAGAAGGCAACGTCAGTTAAACGTGTTAACAGACGTCGAAAACAGCACTTACAGAGGAAATTGCTTCTGTGTTCAGCTTGTTAGGTGCTAAGGCTAGAAGTTCATTGACTCGGGCTATACGTGTATGTAGTTAGTACTGCAAATTACCCTAAGTAATTTTGAAGTTAATTAGCGCTTAACTGCAATGATGTTGGATGAATTTTCGTTGTGTGAATGGAATTCATGTACTAATGACAAGCCTAGTGCTCCTACTTTTCAACTTGATCTTTGTTGTATTTGCTTAAGATCCTAATTTTTTAGTAGATTGTGGATCTATGAGAATTGAAAATGTTGAATTTTTTTATTTTAGGACCTAATAAACATGTGTGAAAAATATACTGTTAGCTCAAGTAAACTGATTTTGTTTAATTATTTCACCTGAGTTTCTTACTTTCAACTTACTAAAGACAATTTAGTTAAACTTCCTGGTAGTTGATAATATTCTACTATATACCCGTTTCTTTTTGTTGTAGAATCCATAAGCATGAATGAAGCTATTAAGATGAACTTGTTGCAACACGCTCCTGAACATTTGACTAATGATTGTTTGTTCATTACTTAATTCTTACATACAATATTTTATTTATAATAAAGGAAGAGAAGTTGTTAGAACAATTTTCATCACACTACTCTGTAAATATTGTAGCAATTTTTTATTGTTTAAATGCTGCATTGTTGCAGCACCTCGAACTGTTTGAACATAACCAGCACTTATTATTCTAAATTACTATCATTGTCAACTTGCTGAATAACGAACTTCGCCTTATCGCTTTGAAACTCGCGCTGATCTTTGGGGATGACTGTGGCACTGCGGTGAGAAAATGAAGTAACATACAGTCTAGTATCTCAAGATCAGCACTAGGTAGTATTAGTGTCGTCCCTATCCATTGTTTGGTCAAGAGGACTATAGTAATTTGTACTACTCTTGTGTATGATGTCAGAACCAAACTCTTCCGCGACCAATTTCAGTTTCCATTCACCATTTCACGCAGGGCGATACATATACAATTTTTTTGTAATTTATTTCCGTTATGGGAAGTCATATATGACTTCCCATAACGGAAATAAATTACAAAAAAATTGTACGATAATATAATATTTTTATTAAGTTACTGCAAATGGCTGGCTCTTGCCCCGTAGCTAAATATAAGAAAATATAATATATAAAAATAATCCGAATTAGATTAATAATACCATTTAAAACGAAAACTATTGAAACGAACCGAATAATATTACCAAGAAAAACAAATCACGAATCGTCTTCAGGGAAATGAGAGCAGGATAAAGGGGTACGAAGCAAGATAATCTTTCGTGAAGGGATGAGACGGAGAGCTGAAAATGGGTGGGGAGGAAGTATGCAGGGAAAAGGCGAGGTATTTCAAGAACCTAATGAACGCAGAAGAGCCTCCAAGAAATATGACACTAAAGATGACCAGATACACCAATCTATGCCACGGACCTACTAGAGAGGAAGCTTTTATGGACCTCAAGAAAAATAAAAAGGCAGGTAATGATGGTATCTGCGCTGAGAAGATCAAGTGGTGTTGTAGGGCGATGGAAGATGGACCTATGGACAAACAAGAAGATACCGATCGCATGGAAGGAAGCCATAATCCTGCTGATACACAATACAGGTGACAAGAAAGTGTTGGATAATTATAGAGGTGTGTCTCTACTAAACATTGGATACAAGGTATTCTCAAAACTGTTGTTGAGAAGAGGGGAAGCACAGCTTGAGTCGAGCATAGGAGAAAACCAGGGTGGTTTCAGGAAACGAAGAAACTATGTGAAACATAGTTTTCGTCTCAAGTGTGTGTTTTCGGTCTCAAGCGGATAATAGAACACAGACATGGGAAAGGGAAGAACACAATAGTAACGTTTGTGGACTATAAATAAGCCTCGGTTTCAATAGACAGGAAAACATTACTGGATGTGCTACGCAACAGAGGACTGGATACTACGACATGTCAATTGGCAAGGGTAACAATGGAAGCCATTACTGCCAGGGTCAAGTTCCGTGGTACGCTATCAGACAGCTTCGAAATAAAGACGGGAGTCCGACAAGGGGATGTTCTATCTCTTTTACTATTTAATCTGGTTCTGGATGTAGTGGTGAAGCAGAAGAGACAATTGAACAGGAAGATGGGGATCGCAGGTGTGCAGATTGGATACAAGATTGAGTGTAACACCACAGTGGACTGCTTGACCTTTGCCGATGATATGCCATTGCTCGACGAGAAGGATGAGGACGCAAAGATGGCATTAGTAAACCTAGCCGAGATTGTGTCGCGTGTTGGTCTCAAGATACCAAGACCACACAACAAAACCAAGACATTGTGTGCAGAGACCAACTGGAAGATAGAAGACCAAGTGGTTAACCGAGTTGACAGCTTCCGTTATCTAGGTGAAAACATAACATGGAAAATACAGAACAATAAGAGACAGAGCACAACTATTGCAGAAATTACGATACACTGCCAAGACAACCTGTGGTAAAAAGAACCTGTCGAGGAATCCTAAATTGAGACATTATAGAATGATCATCAGAAATGCTGCATTGTATGGAACCGAGACAATAACATTGGGATGAGAGCTTGCATCCGGATGGAGAAGGAAGAAAGAAAGATATTAGGAGCTGTATGATAGCATAGAAAATATCTCAAGCATTATACGGTCGAGAAGACAGATTTGTACGGCACGAGATGAGGATGGATGACAACAGGTTGACAACGAAGATATGGAACGCAACACGCTTAACGGGGAACAACTGGAGGAAGGAAGTCAGGGAGAACTGGAAGACAATTAGCATAATGGAAAAAAATCCACTCACGACAGTACAGGACAGGTCTGTCTACAAGAAACTGGTGGAAGTTTACAAATGGGCAGATACCAGAATCAAGGTCCAGATCAAAGAAGTAGAGAGAAGCAGACGGAGTGAGCGAATGAAGAGGTATTGGGAAGAACGCTGAACAAGTCACTCGTGATCCGGAGAGGTCGAAACGAACTAAATACATACCAAATTATAAATTGCAAAATATTTTATAGTATTAATACTGATATTCAAGTATTAAATGATGATACATAAGACTATGAATAATCAGTTTTATATTATACAATTTCACTGATCTCCCCATTTAGGTTAATTTCTTTCATTGGGGTATTCCTAGATATGTCTCTGTTTCTCTATAGGTTTAAGTTTGATCTAATTCAGGGTATTCCGTCTAGACGGCGACAAGACGGCGACAGGCAGCAAGTGGTCAAACTTGATAAAGTACGATGCTACAACGAATTTCGTTCTCATGAGATAACTTTCTACTATAATTAAAATTAATTTACTTTTTGAGTTCTTTTGCTTTCTACTGCTTCAAGTAGGTTCGCATTTCTGGAATAGCGGTTTGTATCAAAGAAAAATCCCAAAACACGGATCCTTCCTTGACTCAAGAAAGGAGAAATGACGACTCGGCTTTCATAGTAATCAATGTTCGGAAACGTTAACAGTTCTCGAAGATGAGTGGAACATTGACAAGATGAGGAATAGTCTCTCTCGTGACAGAAGTAATCTCATGAGTTGTTGATTGCAGTAAACACGTCGCCATAGAGCGTAGGTAAACACCACCCATTAACAGAGTAGGAATGATATTTCAATCATGAGGCCTTGATGACTGTTAAAGAATCTCCGTTCACTTCATCATGTAATCAAGGACAATGTTAATTTCCTTCTTGTTATGAACCTCTACTCCGGCATGGTTGGATCTCCAACTTCCGTCTGCGAGAAGGTGCAAATTGAGGGTATGAATTTCTTGCGATATTATTGCATTATGTGGTCATTCGATAATAAGTAGTATGATTAATTAGGTCGTGGGGAAACCAAACTGATGTGCTATGTAAGCAAATATATTCTGTGTTTTTTCTTTCAGTGTAAATCAAGAGATGTATTTCTCCGTCTCAAACAACATTTTGAATATTAAAATGGAAACATATCTTCCTGGAATCTAGAAGCCAGCTATTTCTGGTGATGAGTGGGTGAATTTGGTGAGAAAATATACATACGTAACTATTTAGTAAAATATTTGATTGACTTCTAATTGGGAAGAGAAAGTTAAACATGTCTAATATTGTCGTACTTTGTGCGTTGACAAATCGATAAGACCAATTAGACAGAATTGTTTTTATGATTAGAGGTCTCTATGCCAGAATCCACATCACACGCCAATCCGTTTACAATTCTAGACAATTTTGTTCCCTTCGAATACTTCATCCAAATCAATAGATACTCCACCCCTGGTAACCCTTAAACACCACTTTGCAGATTGATTTGAGCTGCGTTCAAGCACAATTTCTCATACACCAACTGTGTTGCAACCCTAAGATTAATGCAATGCGATATATTAGGTTATAACGAAGACAGGACTTAATACCAAGTAACTTGAGTAAAGATATTTGCGGGAATAAAACAAAAAGAGTAACGGTATCTCCATTTGCTTACACTCCGAACGAATAATTTTACGAGTTTCCACATTGTAGTAACAAACTACTTTGATGCTGTTGGATGCGGCACTGTGATATATACTCTTCGATCATACAATCATGGTATTGTGAGCGTCCGAATATATTCCTGAAATTTTGGAGTCGTGTGCCCAGCTATGGAGCCCCGGCAAGTTAGACGAAATGGATGTTTTATTGTCAACTGATCCGAATGTACTTGGCTTGACTACGGTCAATTTTCCTCAGTCTGTTTATACTTCGCTGACCTTAAGATTTTAAACAGTTAATAACTAAGTACACTTTATAAATAATAAAATACTCAATTATCATTAACAATTAATCAAATTATCAAGTATCCCGAAGGACAAGGATCTTGGACGAGCGGGGTTCGTGCTCAATTCTTTTCAGAAAAACACACACGTTTGAGTGGTAGAATCCACGTGACACGAATCCCATTGCTTGGTTTTCAACAATAGCACTCTTCCTTCCTTTGGTGAATACCTTACCCACGCCTTGGTCCATTGTTGTACCCTTTTTCGCCGATCCAAAGAATCTGGAGTTCGGCGAATGACTAGTCCATCTTGAAACTTCTTAAGACTGTCGTAATTATCTTTAAGAAGTGCCGTCTTTCCCAGGAATCGGCGAAACAAGTGTTCCGCAATTGTTCACTCCTTCCTTTGAAGAATTTTACAATTTTGTTTTCAAAATCATTGAAGGGTGATGCCGCCTCTATGAAGCGCTCCCGTGACGCGCCTTAGTTATTTCTTATTGTCGCGGTCACGCCTGTGCGGGCTGCTAGTACGAAATTTCGTACCGCAATTTCTCACGCCTTTTGCCAAATGTTTCTAAAACTAAATATTTATCTTTAGACACGTTCCAAAACTCTCTTTGAGGTGC
>NNCF01130094.1:7811-36510 GCA_002313205.1 Laupala kohalensis | reverse complement strand
TATATATATATATATATTGGAAATTCCAGCTAATCTAAAACTCACCTTACGATGGTAATGGAATGTTTCTGCTATAAAGTATATAAACGCAATTATTATTGTTTACGCGTGCGCGACGTAACTTATTACGTGTCTGTCAGTGAATTAGTCGACACGGTACGAACACAACACATATTAGATAAGTAACATAAGAAATATATCATGAATAGTTAATAAATTACCTTCTTTGTAAATTACAAACTCTGAAAGATATTTATCTCTGTTTTACAAATTTTTCAATTACTTCTTTTTACTGCCGATTTTTAACTGTAATTTAAGAACGAAAAAGAAACCAAACGGTTGACAAAAAAATCCATTCTGCCGAACTTGACGCAGCATACAAATGGCTCTCCTCGCATCAGGCCGATATCCCTTGTAGTGCGCAACCGACCAGCTTCCTCTGGATTCCGCATCGCGACCGAATTTCTCATTTGCCCTGTTTAAAAGACTCCGAAGTGTTCGGGAATACACTTGATAAATGTTAGAAATGAATAAAGATTTATATCAGGACATCGTGTCATCATTGTAATTTTATGTGTTGTTTGCGAGAGCTGATTTTATATGCAATGAGAAGATATGACAATTACGAGCAGAAAATAAAGAAAAAATTTCAATATAGAAAAATATACAATACACAGAATTGAAATTTAAAGTTGTCAAATAAATGATTGTGATTAAACTAATATTAAGAATAGGAACAAGCACTCATGAAACTTCTAACTGGGTTCCATCGCGTGTCCTTCCGAACAATTCTCTCACTCTATTAAATACTAATAAGGCCAGTCACAGACTGTCTCTCCTTGTTGACACTAGCCGAATAATGTCACGCGTCATTTGGGGTAATAACGCCATTGACAGGGGAAAAGCAAAGAAAAAGGTTTCCTTGGCCACATAGTCCAGCTCTAATTATCAGTGAATTAACGACCTAGATGTAGAATTTAACTAATTGATATTTTCTTTTATGAGCATACGTGTTCAATCCAACAGATGTGCCATCATTCGTGAAACGTATTTTCGAATATCTTGGTTGGATATCGACTTGTAAAATTTTCTTAATATTTTTTTAATTTTTAACATACATTTAGTAAATTGTGTAACGATGTGCTAATTGGAATAGCTACACGTATGAATTCATATTGCCTAATTGCAGTGATAAATTGACTAACCCTGAAGTGTTCCTTACTTCTTTCGATGAAAACCTGTTTTTTCTCTTTCACAGGAAATGCTCGGGCCACATACTGCAAGTGGACCGAAGAGTTGACTCCACTTGGGAGAAGAGCAGCTTCAGTGCTCACAAGCAAAAAAAAATCCTGCAAGTTATGCAAGTTTTCATGTACATGTGTTAATCCATTAAAATTGCTATGACTCCTACAACCACATCAATTCGTATTTTTGCAAATGTAGGAAATACTTCGAATTGATTTTAAGATCATTACATAATATGTTACCAGCTGTTATCTAGTTTCAAACGTTTTGAAATTAATGCACTGCAAGTCATTTCCTTCTCGAAAATAATCTATTAACCATGGTATATAATTCATCAAACATTATAGTATATTGTTATTTACAAACATTAACAGAATGATCTTGAGATACTGTTATCCTGCTACAGTTACTCTCCCTACCGAAGACATACTATAACTAATAGAAAAGTAGTTAGAGAAACTCCCTCTAGACGTCAGTAAAAGTGTAACTACACCAGTCCTCTGAAGGTGGAGTCGCACGACAGTCCGAGTGTTCTGTCTTGTTACATTATGAAGAAATAAATAATAGGAAGGGAATGTGAAGTATTGGCATATGTTGAGAATTGCGTCAACTAAATCTACAACCCCGCTACGGATGGCCGGTATCAAAAGTACTTGGTCGTTGGGTTAGTTTCTCCTCCCGTTGTTATATTACTTCATGCTAGCTCCATATCTTGTGCTAACTTTATAATAGTTCAAATTCCCACAATAGCTCCACAAGCGTCACAAACATTTTCTTAAAAACAAGTGTAAAGGAAGATATACCCTCCGATGCAAAAGGAACATAAATCTACCCCGTTAAAAGACGCGAATATCTTTGAATCTACTAGAAATTTTGTATTGCTGTAAATTTTTCAATAAAGAGTTAAGCAAGAGGAATCGAGTGAGATCAACTTGAATGAATAAAAATGAATTGAAGGGACACAATCTAGGATTTCCAAAGATGATGTTCACTATTTTGTGATGGAATAACTTGAAAATTAGTGTCAGGCTAAAGTAGAATCTGAAATTAACACTTATAAAACGAATTTTCTTAAGAACAAATCTGAAAAAATATACCTCCTGTTGCATGTAAACACCACTTGTTATAAACGTGAATATCATCGGATATATTAGAAATTTTGGAGTGCAGTGAATTTAACATAAAAGAATAAAGCAAGAGGAATCGAACAAGATGAAACATTAATTGGGAAGGACACACCATAGGATTCAACAAGGGTGTTACCCAAGAAGATGGAGTGGTCTCAATGCATCAGCAAGGCTGCATCAAAGAATTGTAGAAAAAGTTCGGAATGACCGAGTGTAAGCCAGTTGTTACTCCATTGATCCCGGGGACCAAATTGAATAAAAAGAAGAATCATAGTGCAGGAGAATTGAATCTCCCTTATCGTGAGCTCGTTGGTGGACTCACCTATCTATCTACAACGACACGTCCGGACATTGCGTTTGCTGTCAGCAACTTAGGCCAATGTAATAATTTTTACGGCTTTGATCATTGGACAGCGGCTAAGAGAGTACTTAGATACCTCAAGGGGACAATGAACGTTGGTTTGAGCTACGTGTCGGATTGAGAACCTTTCAAAGTTTTCGTTGACGCCGACTGGGGAGGCTGCACTGAGGACAGAAAATCCTACACAGGGTTCATATTTATATTAGGAGGAAGCACTGTCGCTTGGAAATCTAGAAAGCAGCGAATAGTAGCCCTAAGCTGAGTACATGGGAATGGCAGAATGTTGCAAGGAGGCAAGTTGCTTGCAAGGATTTATTAAGGAGTTGGGTTTTAGTTCACTCGCCAATCCCATCATTTTCTGTGACAACCAAAGCTCGTTGTAGCTGACGGAGAACCTTGTGTTCCACAACAGGAGTAAACATATTGACATCCGTGATCACTTTGTGAGGGACATGCTGAGGAACAAACTCTTGACTGTAAGCTATGTACCAATTGAGTCGAGCGCTCTTAATGCAGAAATTAACACGTAGACATGCCGTCGATTCAGAGAATTGTAGGAAGTCATGAACAAACACTCCTACCTCGTAATTCTAATTTCGATCACCTACTTGCCGAGGGCGTCAGTGACATTCCATTTTTTGGACACGATTTTAAATCTTCCTGCTTTTTCGACCCCGGTATTTATACTAACGGATGGGTTTTTATTTGAGAATAGGTCGTACATGAAACTACCGTACTGCAACGTTTCGGAATATTATAATTACTTCTTCAGGGCTGTATACATTTTTAAATAGGTGCTTTATGGCTCGCACACGTCATGGTCATTAGAGCTGTATACACTATTCCATACTTAAAATAACTCCATAACTGAGTTGATGAAAGGGTGCCATGATTGAAGTGATGTCTGTGAAGAGTGTTGGTAGGATGTGTTATGAAGTTGTCCTCAGTATGGAATAGTGTGTACAGCCCCAAAGAAGGAACTATTATATTCCAAAACGTTGACGGTATAAAATACCTGTATTCCTGACCTATTCTAAAACAAAATCAGTTGGCACGATTTTATTTCGATATATTTGCGATGTGACGAAGTTGTGTACATCCTGTAGTGCGATCGAATAGGTCGTGTCATAGTTACATGACTTTCTATATTTATCTTCTCTGAAACAACGAAAAACGAAGTGTGTAAATTATACTAAAATGCACTGTGAAGATACCTTCTGTGAAAATATGTGCGGCATGATCACACTCACGTTTTGCACCAATATTTGCTCGATTATCCCTATTTTATTTCTGGAGAATAAAAATTAGTTTACACTTCGGCCAACGCAGGGAAATAACGGGGAAACCGCGCCGCTGTGCTGAATCTCCCCTTCAACCGGATGAACTCCTTGAAGCTTTCGTTATGACAAATCGCAACATATGTCTAATAATTTTTAATGTTTCTAACCAATACTCACTTATTAGTTGCAGAAATATTAATAATTTTTACTAATCTTGAAATATTTCTTACTTCGATAATTTTCAATTTTTACTCCAAAACAACCATATTTTTCTTTTGCTCCCCATTACACCTCTATTTTGCAACATTTATTAAAATCTTACCATTTGCTCTTTGTTGCAGAGTGTATAACATCTGCCACTTCAACCATGAAGAATTTGAGTCTAGTAAAACAGTTACTACTTTCTTTCGTAATTAAGAAAAACTATTTAAATATGAATATCTTTTTAAACGGTAGTATTTCTATATTTATTTCTGTATCCCAAGTGCCACTTTATTAATCAGATTTGGTATGTTTTTCGAAAACTATTTTAAAATTTTATCAACGAGGAAGAGTAATCTTCAGCTGAAGTATTTACAAAATATGTCTAAAGTGCAAAACTGATTCATTTAATTGGATTTCTTCCGCTGCAGTTTTAAAAATAAATGGGAAAAGTTAGCCAAGTTGGGACGAAGGGAATCTTGGCCACAAAGCATTTTAAAGGTAATACTCATTAGATAATCCGTTGATTGAAACGATTCTGTCCTTGCGTACACAATAAACACTTCCAGACATCTTGTAAGCATTGTTTGCAACAATGCTTACTGTTTCCTGGTAACAAATGTTATTTTCAGACCCAAAATTTGCAAGTTAGATGCACCAGTGCTGCACATTCATTACGTAACATGGAAGGGGAGGACAGTGCTCAGTGGATTAAAATATTATGGGTCCCAAACGCTGTATGTGAAAAGAATACTACAAAATCAAGAGTCGCCATGAAGAATCCGTAATTTTGGAATGCGTACGGGTTATTAAGAAACCCTTCAGACTCGAAAGCAAACTGCACAGCGAATATGGCTTGTGCAAAAAGAAATTTTCCTTTACGGGGCGCATTCGCGTTAAAGCGACGCTGTCGGATTTAGCTTTTGCTATGTCAGCACCAAAGATAGTTTTATTATTTTCAATGATCGACGAAAGGAGTGAGGAAGCTTTTGTTTTTCCACGAAGATTGAGGATATCTATAAATGGGATACTCTGCGAGCTTCCAACTTACAAGGCACCCATTGACATTAGTGATTTGTGTTATTTAACACAGGACCGAATTCACAAAGTAATGATTTGCTGGCCGAGGTCATAATGGTATCGGTAGTGGAAGAACGGCGAACTTCTCCGTGACGCCTGGTCCAAGGACTCATGGACGTCGTGCCCGTCGATTGTGAGACCACCCACGCTGCTCAGAGAGTGTGCTCTTCGATCTGAATTTACGCTGTTCACTTCCTAGACGGTTTCTCTAAAGTGTCCGGTGAGCCGCAAGCGCTTGGTCTTACCCGTACCGTCGACGCATTGCGACCACTTGCGTTGTTTCGACACCTTGAGTTATATTTCCGCCAATGAAAGTCTCCCGGAATGGAAGTGCCTAATATGTAAGGCGTATGCGCCACTCCAGAGCCTTGTCTTAGATTGGTTTTTTAGTCATGTACTTGATTCACAAAGACTTCAACATGCGCAAAAGGATAATCTCTGACGGATCTTGGCTTCCGTGCAATGAATACAATGAAGACAACGACGAATTTGTACAAGAGGACGAGAACCAGGACTCGAACAAAGGACTGCGCACATCCACCAAAATTGACTTTTGGGTTATATCCAACCTAATATGATTCTTTACACTGGGCGACTATTTCCGTCAGGTAAACACAACACATTGAATTCTGTAAAATACGAAGATTAAATAATGCATTTAATCTGAAAATTTGAAGAGAATATTATGTCTATGGTTACAAACTCGGCTCATGCACATTGTGAGTTCCATGAAAACACATCGACTGCGACATTACATTGGATCACTTTGGAATTTGTTTTAAGACGAAAGTAGCAGTTTTTCATACAAAATATTGCGTTAATAAAGTATGATCTCTGTTATTGACGCAGGCTTGAAACAGAAATTTATTCTTGTTTGTGAATACATGCTCCGAGGATAAAAACGCCAAAAAAAACTTACAGGACTCGCATGAGCCGTGTTTGTAACAAAAATGGCGGCAAAAGAATACCTAAGCTAATAGTGCTCTACTGCACAACACTTATGAATTCTGTCTTTATAGAATTTGATGTCAGTAATTTTGTCTAAGAAATACTGTTTTATATTTAGACAGGTTCTAACTTCTTTCAGATTTGACTTTACGAAAATTCCTTTTACAGAGGTTAATTACAAACTCTATTTTAACCTGACAACAAGTTTCAAGTTATGTCGCCACAAAATAGTAAACCCCGTTGTTAAAAATCCTAGATTGTGTCCTTCTCAATTTTGGTTTCTATTAAAAAGTGATTCGAATTTTCATGCTTAACTCTGAATAGCATAATTTACAGCAATCCCAAATATCTAGAAAATTAAATGTTATTCAAGTTTATAAAGTGATAGAGTTATGTTCTTATTGTATCGGGGAACATAACTTCTTTCAGATTTGTTTTTCAGAAAATTCCTTCTTCTTCGGTTATTTATAGACTCTTCTTTAGCCTGACAGCAATTTTTAAATTGTTCCGTGACAAAATAGCGAACACTTTGTTTGGAAATCCTAGATTGTGTCCTTACTAATTTCTGTTATTCGATTCAAATAGATCTCATTCGATATTTGTTGCTAAATTTTTTTGCATTCCAACATTCTAAATATATCCGAATATATTAACATTCATAAAAAGAGGGAATATAATGCGAGAGGCGTAAGTTTTATTTAGATTAAGGAAAAACCTTCAACAGGGGTAAATTAGAGACTCAACTTCATCCTTACAGTAAGTTTCGTGTTAATCCATGACAAACTAGTGAAAACTCTTGTTGGGAATTCTAGATTGTCTCCTTCCAAATATTGGTTTTCCTTTCTAATTGATTTCATTCGATTCATCTTGCTTAAGTCTATTTTGCTATATTTACTGCACCCCAAAATTCGTAGTATATCCGAATATATTCACGGTTATAAAAAACGTGGGGTTATCATGCATCGGGCGGCATTACTCCTTACACATTTTTTCTCCAGAAGATTGCTTTCACAGGCGTTAATTACAGACTCTACTTCATCCTGACACCACTTTTCAAGTAATGTCGCCATTAAAAATATTAATTATTGAAAATCTTAGATTGTGTCCTTCTCAATTTTGGTTTTCCATTAAAAAGTGACTCGAATTTTCATTCACAACAATTTATAGACTTATTTACAGCAATCCCAAAATCTAGTAAATTCAAAGATATTAAAGTTTATAAACACTTTATACACAATGGTACAGTTATGTTCCCATTGCATCAGGGGACATAACTCCTTTTAGATTTATATTTCAGAAAATTCCTTCAACATGGGTTATTTACAGACTCTTCTTTAGCATGAAACCAATTTTTAAACTGTTCCGTGACAAAATACTGAACACCCTTGTTCAATATTCGAGATTTTGTCCTTACCAATTTTGGTTTTCCATTCAAATTGATCTCATAACTTTTTTCAGATTTTTTAAAAATTCGTCGCTTACCATATGCGACCAAATGAGCGCGCTAAGCTCAAGGTCCCGAGTTGGAAACTCGGTCCTGTCTCCCATTTTCATTTAACATAGCACAATTAATCTGTTTTCTTGCGGTGAGGTTCACCGCAATTTAAGAGATATCATGTATTAATAACAATTTCGAAGACCCCAAAATCAAAAAACAGCCCGTATACACCCATTGCGTTCCATGGTAACAGATGCTACCGAATGAGATCAATTTGAATGAAAAACAAAAATTGGGAAGGACACAATATAAGATTTCCAACAAGTGTGTTCACTATTTTGCCACGGAATATCTTGAAAATTGGCCTCAGGCTACAGTAGAATTTGAAATTAACCACGGTAAAAGGATTTTCTTAAAAAAAAACAACTGAAAGATGTTATGCCTTCCGATGATAATCACACTTTTTGTGAAGGTAAATATCTTCTAAGATATTAGGAATTTTGGAGTGCAGTAAATTTAGCAAAAAAGAATTAAACTACAGGTATCGAACAAGATGAAACATTAATTGGGAAGTACACAACCTAAGATTTCTAACAAGGGTGTTCACGATTTGTCACGGAGAAACATGAAAATTGATGTCAGGTTAAAGTAGAATCTTTGTGAAAGAAATAATCATTGTGAAAGAACGTTTCTGAAAAACAAATCTGGAAAAAGTAATGCCCCCCGATGCAATTGGAAATGATGTACCCCTTTATAAACGTCAATAACTTTGTATCTACTAGAAATTTTGGATTGCAGTAAATATGTACTAATATATAAATGAGTAACGTGAAGGTGCGTCTGTCTGTTTTAAATCACGACTAGACCACTGAATATATCGTGTTGAAATTTAACAAGGATTTAGTTATTATATTCAGGATGAACATAGATTAACTTTTATTTTAAAAATGCGTATAAAAAATATAGAAAATGTTTTGGACCATAAATATCGATGAATTCAGGAGAAAGATTGCAGTATTCGCTTACAGTGTCTACACTGACAGCGGTGCCCTAGTATTAGCGTCTTCGCTACTCCGATACCGCTGAGAGGTAGAACGCGGGTCCAAACCCTGCTCGGCCAAACTACGTGAAGTATTCAGATAGTTGTTCCTTTACCCACTCCAGACAAATGTCGGTTCGGTACCATAAATTCTCTGGCAACCCGTCATCTTTCCTTCCCAATTTCCTTACGGTTAGGTGGAAGAGCAGGCTCATGACCTGAACTTCGCCAAAAGACATAAATTAAATTACAAATTAAAATAAATAAACGGTTAGAGATAGGTGAGAAGTATGAAACAGAACATTGTTTGCACTAATAAGTTATATAAAAAGTAAATCGGTAAAAAGCATTCCAAACAACGCCAGGTGATCATATATATTAAGCAGTGTTTTGCTTTATAGTCTGTACACTGTTTAATCAGGCGGGGGAGGAAGAAGGTGTGTTGAGGAATATTTGCTGTACTGGTGGAGACAGGACTCGTACCACACACTCATCACAATTCACATTAAGTTTGTTTCCTTCGAACCTTGGGGAAAGAGAGGAAACTCACAATTTCACATAAAAAGACGGAATGTTAACTAAATATCGGACGGGCCAATGCATGGAGGGCGGCCGACCTCGCAGCGCGAGCCGCAGCGCACTGTCGGGCTCCGCGCCTGTCGCAGCGTAAGCTCCGTGCCAGTCGGGCACCGAAACTTCCTCCGGGTGCCACCGGAATTCTTGCTCCGAGACCCCAACACGTGCAAGTTCCCGAGTCCCCCGTCACAGCCGCGTTGGTTTCCTCTCGACGATCTGTTTCCTTCGTCGTACCTCAGCTCTATCTCTTCACCATCTTCCCCCTCTCGTCTCCGCTCACCACGTCATCACCCGGCACCGCCTCTGCCGCCACAGCGGCAGGTTATTGGATGGCACGCTCAAGGGGAAACCGCTGCGTCTGGATAGAAGCCACCGCCATGCTGTCGTTCATTCCGAGTTTGGCCGTCGTGGAGGACAGATCATTGCTCCGCTCCTTGCGTTATTCGCTGACGTCTGGTCTTTCGTTGCTCTCGGACCACGTGCAGTTCGAACCTTCGGGAGAGGACTTGCACGTAGTTGCAGCTCTGACTGCAACACGTGGCCGAGGCAACCCGTGCCGTGCGGGTTGCGTTTTGCGTATGTTTAAGTTTTACTTTTAGATTTTCTTTTCGTTCCGTATTAGGATGCCGTACGTTTTCTTACGGATTGTGTTATAAATCTTCTTTTTATCGTTTTCTTTTTCCGTTTTTCAGAGTTTTCCAATTAAAATGTCTGGAAGTAAATTATTAGACTCTTCCATCTTGGAAGGCTTCCTCCGAGTTCTTCCTACGGCCGCTGCACCCCTGTGAAACTGGGAGATCGTGATACCTCGCCGGCTGATTTCGTCTCGGCACAGTGGCTGAACGGTAATCTCCGGCAGCGGATGAAGCAGCGTGGATCTCCGGCAGCGGATGAAGCAGCGTGGATCTTCAAAGCAGAGGCGGCCTGAACTTCCGGCGTCTTCGCTTCCCATGGCTGCTCTGCAGTCATCTGCTGCTACCATGTCGTCCACGGTCGTGCTGCCTGCTGACATCTCTGCTGGTAATGTTGTTTCTACAACTGTAAACTCACCTTCTGATGCTGCGCGTCTCAACTTCCTGGATGTTACAAGTAAGTCAGGTGTTGCGGCACCTACAACTCTTTTACCAACTTGAACAACGCGTGTTGTTCCAGCACCCAGTCCTCATGCCAGACCTTCCATGGAAATCGAGGAAGGGTTTATTCCGGCCACTAAGATCTTTAGTCCAAGACTGTCGAAGAGGCAACGTCTCAATGCGTTGACCAATAGGTTAGCCCCTTGAAGTGCCCCGACCGCGTACGGGGATGTTAGGAAGGAGCAAACGGCTCCTACATCAGAATCAAACCAACAGATCATTCCGCCAACCGCCACACCGGACGTATTAGATACACCCTCTTCGGGATCAGTAGATCTGGATAGTGCAGGTCCGATATAATCGGTAGAGAGCGCTACATCCATCCCAATCCTCTTTCCTCCCCCACACCCACCCCTACCATCACCTCAACAGGTAGAGCCATCTCCTGCAATGATCGCCGTGGTGGGAACATTTATATCGAGAATGTTATCGATTCACGGGAGCTCCAGCGTGTACTGCAGGCCGCCTCAAAATCTCGGCTGACGGGGAGAAATATCCGTCAGCACTTCATAGTCCACGTGTCGGACTTTTCCGACCACCAAGCTGTGGTCAGCAAGGTGCGGGTTCTCCAGATTCACTAAGCGCGGACATTGAGAGCCAGCGAGCCTCAAAAGAAGAACGGCGATGGGCGGATCCACCTCAGGTTGTACGTGGTGGAGATCGCTCATACGGCCGTTGAAACTATTAAAAACAATATCCGTTTTCTGGGTCACGTTCGGGTGATTTTCGAAGAATGGCACCGTCGTGAATGGATTGTCCACTGCACGAGGTGTCAGGTTTGGTTCCATACCCACAGCCACTGCGGGCGTGATGTGGTCTGTCCACTGTGCGCAGGGCCACATGGCCTGGCTCAGTGTTCCGCACGTCCCACAAGGCTCACCTGCAAAAGTTGTGCAGGTGACCACTGTGCCTCATGGTCCGGTTGCTCTGCATTCATAGAACTGAAACGCAGACGGACAGAGCAGGTCACCAGCGCACGTGACCAGAGGGAAGCTGCACTGGTGACGAGAAGGCTAAATGCCACCGTGCGCCGTACGGTTGCAGAAGCATCTGCTCCTCGGCCAATGTCGGCGTCCTTTGCCGATATTGTCCAAGGGCAACCTTCGTTGTCGACACCCCCAGCATTTACCTCTTCTACTCCGGCGGTGAATCCCACCTTGCTGTTCAGTGCCATCACTCCATCTGTCCTTCGACACTTACTGATCTTCTTTCCATCCTGCAACGTTTCGACCAACGCGCCATAATGGACGCGATAAAACAGGTCCTCCCCATCTTATCCGCCTCCGGCCCTTTCCTCCCCATGGCTCTCACCACCTTCCAAGTTCTGCCCTTATTCTTCTAAATGCCTCCTCACTTCATAACCTCCTTTGCGTCATGGAACTGCCGAGGCATCACCAGTCTCAAGACAACGGAAATCCGGCAAGTTCTATCCGACTTCTCGATCCATGTTCTTCTTCTTCAGGAGACATGGCTCACTCCCGCATATTCTTTTTCTCTGCAGGGCTATCACATTTACCGTGAAGATAGACCCTACACCATCCCTAATCTCAACCCCCGCGGCGGTACAGCCATCGCTATTCGGAACACTATGCCCCACACTCGTCTTCCAACTCCTCTTACCTCTCTTGAAGCCACGGTCTTTGGATTTGGCACTTCAAGAGGCCCAGTCATTCTGGAGTCTGCGTATCGGTTCCACTCCTGGACTTGGGTTCCGCTAACTTAACACAGGTCACAAGTTGCGCAGTTTCGAAGTCGCTCCAGAGCATTCGTTATTTGCTCGGGATATTTGCGGAGAACTCGCCCGGAGCAAACATAATATCGCTCCGGGAACTACGAATATTCTTCATGGGAGACTGAGGTTATGTCATGTACAGCGAATCGGAAAAAAATTCACCTGTAGATCCGTCTGTAGTCGTCTTGCAAAAATTTGTTAGATAAAGTAAATTTATCGATGGAATTACATTAATAATAAGGATTTTAAAAAAATAAAAATTTGGAGATACCGAGGCTCGAACCCGGGACCACTCACATGCGAAGCGAGCGCTCTACCACTGAGCTACATCCCCACAGCTAATTCTTAGAATTAAATTGGTATATACCTACGGTATTCTACGATTACGATACGTATATACCTATGGTATTTTACGTATTAATTCCTACGTAAAAAATTAGTAACTCAATGATAATGTAGGTTTGTGAGAGACCCCGTGTTCGGAGCCGGCATCTACAAATTTATAATTAATTGATATTAATGTGAATCTAATCTCATATTAAATTACATTTATTCTCACTGATCCATCTAGATCGTAATAATGAAGTAATTATTTGCTTCTTGACCACGTTTTTAAAAGACGAATTGAGAGCGAGACGAGTATTCTATATTTTATAACATTCAATATTTTTTTATATTTTTAATACGAAACTAGAAGTAATTGTGTGCGTTGAAAATGTTTAGTTCAACTGTTTTCCATTGTAAGACAAGTTGTTGACAATGATCCTCCTTCTAATAGTCTTCAGATAATATATTCTCATGTTCTGTGCTGGTCCATTTTATGTTCCCCACAGTTGGAGATTTCCTACGAAACTCTTTGAGTATTTGGTTTTTACCTTCCATTTAGTTCCAAGCTCTAGGAGATAATTTCATGATTTATCGATTTGTCTCCCGTGTAAAAAAGAAGAACTCCAAAGGAAGAATAATAATTTGGAGCTCAATTGTGAATATTTGTAACCACTTATGAATACCATGCGAATATTAAAACTGTGGTCACTCAATCGTTGGTTACTTGTCGATTGTACCAATCAGTGCGACAGCTGTATCGTCATACCATTGTTATAAATAATTGAAAACACCAGAAATGTTTTAAAGTATGCGTCAATTCGATCAAATATAAGTGAACTTAGCTGATCAAGAGAGTGAGATTATGATCTAGTTCCAACAGGGTGAGCACTTTAGTGTGTGACGGATCACTGTGTGCAGCCATTTTTGTAAAATTGACACAATATTCAAATATACTTATTAATACTCTCCTTTCAGAAAGATTAGTTATCTATGTGTAGATTGAATCGAAGAACCATGCAAATGTATTTAGACCCAAATATATTTTTAAATATTTAGAAATTCACACGAATGTCATTGCATTCGCTCCAAATTGACAGAGAAATGGCGGAAACCTGGACACGCATCGACCACACTCTCTTTAGATTTCACTTTGAGTGGTTGAATCACCTGGATGAAAGAGAAATTATATTGTTTTATAGTAACTTATTTCTATTGGTGTTTTCGAGATCTCTATCAAATATCTTCAAATTTAGCAGACAAAAAGAGAGTGGAGACATTTATTTTGACAATAGGACTGAGCAGACCAAAGATGTTCTATTGTTTTTTTTGTTCTGTCTTCTATAAACGCTGCGTCAAATCGTTCAAATATTAGGATTCATAGCTAAATATAAAGTGCGCCCAGGTTCAACTTTGTCAAAATTATTAAACCATTAGATATGTTTTGGTGTGTTGGAGACATCGGCCTCTACCAGCAACTACGTCCACTGGATAGTAGAAACTCTGTCCACTACGTCCATAGTAGAAACGTTAGCTGACTAATAGAACATAATCAAGTTGGAAGAAAAGATTATATCGTGAAGAGATGTTTTAATGTTTTATTGTCATAGGCCTCTATCAGCATTTATCTCAAAATAATCAAATATATGAGTACTCATAGCTGAAAATAAAGGCCACCCATGATCATCTTTGACAAAATGAAAGAAACATGAAGTAAAACAACAGGAGAGGAGACTCGGCCAGTTGCGCGACTCGACCTTGAGTGGCACTGGTGCCGTTTTACATGTAATGACGCATAGGAGGAGTTTCTCTAACTACTTTTCTATTAGTCATAGAACTTGACAGAGAGAGTTACTGTTGCAGAAATTTGTGTCACCCTTTCTGTCATCAATATCATTAAAGAAATTCACAAACAATCAGCGAGGTCCGATAATTCGTAAGGTGAAGTAGATCGTGGATGTATTTTCAAATGATAAACAGTAGACATCGCGCGAATTCAGCGAGTTTGTTAGAACATTACAGCCATTCCAGTTCGTAAAACGAAAATTCTCAAATATGAAGTGTTTGCGACCAAAGTATCCGGTACGCTTCCGTATGTCACCGTATGTTTGTTTCAATGTTATAGAATCTACTCCAGTGTTGTTGCTTAATTTACCCGATGTCTTTGTGTACGTCGTACATTGTTATGGAATGTTTTCTTGTGTTATTGTATATGTCTAGACGATGTAATATGTTTCATTAGTATTAGAATCATTTTTATGTGTACATTTCTGATATATCTGTTTCTATTGTTCCTTTACTTTGCTTTCCTCCTAAACTGTAATGTGAGGAACTTATTTGAATTTGAATGGTAAGTATAAAACCAATGGAAACGAACTATTTCCGCAATGAAGAACGCAGATCACAAAAGAACTTTATAACCGTGTAAACTACAGATCGAATAGTTTTGACACTGGACCTGTTTGTCGCTTTAGTTTACGGAACTCCCTACAGAATGTGCCACTCTACTTTCTTTCTCTGTTGTTATATTACTTTATGGACAAAACCATTTGAGATGTTTCGATGTGTTGTAGTCACTGGCATCTATCAGCACTTTCGACAACTGGATCATATATTAATACTCAGAGCTAAAAATAGACGGCGTTCATGATTGATTTTTTTTTAAATTACGAAACTGAAAGATGTTTCATTGTGTAGTCGTCACTGGCCTCTATGAACGTTGTTGTCACCTTAATCAAATTTTAGTACTAAGAAGAGGGCGCTCATAATCAAGTTTGATACTGAGGAAAACCGAGGTTATTATTTCATGATATAAGGTAATTTACAAAACAGTGATTGACGCCAAAAACTCACTATACGATATGACATTAATTTCTTTGGACAATAAAATATACTTCGCAATTTTAAAAACTTGCCGCACAGCGATCACAAGTTATAGTATTATCCTTTTGTTTCCGAAAAAGAAAAATATAAAAAGGAAGTCCGATGTCTTGTACGCGGAAAGAGTAAACGGAGATTCCCCCAGAAGCCATCTCGCACTGTTGTCTAGCTACCTGAAGTGCGCTCTGGGAGGGGACGGTGTCATTGCACTCCATAATAAGCCCTCGCGAGGACGCGAGGCGTCTTCAAAGCAACGATGACGTAGCTAGACGCGTCATCGTCTGCTGAGGACAAGCGTCACAAGGCGACGTTGATTTCCACTTTTCTTCTGGATTTCAGTTACTTTTCTGGAAATGCTTTTGCTGGGATATCATGGTTAGTCAACATGTGGTAAAAGATTTATCTTCGAATACTAGCATTATCTTGAAATACAAAATATACGATTAATCTTTATATATAGAAGCAAAATACCATTCACTCACTGACTAAACATGAAATCTCAGAAACTACAAAACCAACAAACTTGATATTCTGCATATAGGTTCCTTTTAGGGGATTGACATCATGTATGAAATGATTTTACGAAAATCCATCCCTAAGAGGGTGAAATGTGGGTTGAAATATTTTTTGAATGTTTCCCAATATGAGAATTGAGTGCCTGGAGCAATTTCAACCAATCTTTTTACACGAATATTTTAACGATCTAATATATCAAGCAGAAAGAAGGAAAAAATATTACTGTCACTCTCACAATCTGGCTTCACTGATACTGCTTCGGAGACTGCCCTCCTTCTCGGGAGTATTTCTGCTAGTGGTTGCCCTGCTTCTCTGGCAACTCCCGTGCTTCTTCTCTTGCTGTCCCTCTGCTCGCAGGCTCGTCGCTCCTGTCTGATAGGGCACGCCGTTTCAGCTGATCGGGCACTCGGACGCCTTCACGAAACTTTTCGGAGCACTGTTTTTTTTCACTAATATTTTACACTTGGGAGGTAATTTTTACTCTCAATATGGATTGGATTATTGATGTGTATATTTTCAACTTAACCCATGTTACCTGGTATTTACTGAGACAAATTCAATAGAAACAGAAAAAAATTCAAGATAATTTTTGATGAGTCAGTAATTTCTCAGATCCGGAAGTCTGAGAATCCATGTCACAGCGCGACAAAAATATGGCGCAGAAAAGCGCGCGTGAAGTTGCCGCCAGAATTATTGGAAACCCTGTGTTACTTAGAGGAAAGAATTCCGAGCGATTATAGAGTGAGTACGCGCAGCATTTGTGAAGGATACAGACTTCTATGATTGTGTCAAATGTAAACAATATCGTGCACATAAGTAGCTTCATCATGGGCTACATAGGTTAGTTTGTAAGCTGAAAGAAACAGGTATTATGATGAAACAATGTCAGGCAAAATAGTTTTGCTGCAACAAAGAGGCCGGAGCATTGGAATTCCTAGATTGTAACCTTCCCAATTTGGTTTTTCATTTAAATTGATCTCACTCGATTCCTCTTGCTTAACTCTTTATAGCAAAAATTACAGCTATAGAAAATTTCCAGGAGATTCAAAGATGTTAATGTTTTTACACGGGAAGAGTTATGTTCTATAACTATACATACTCTCTGAAGAGAGTTTTGTTCCTCTTCTCCTTCATTTTATAATTTCATTAAATGTACAATATGTTAAGGTTGTATTTATACCTTTTAAGTTAACGGAATTTTTTATAGGGAAGGGAAGAGGAAATATGTGTTGGGGACGGGGTGACTTGAGAATGAGTGGAATGTGGTTTCATATGCGTGCTATACGGGCTGAAATATGATGTATTTCGGAGACAAGCTTGCTCTAGTGACAGAATTCGGAACTATATGGTCGTTTCATTTGCACTAGCAGTTCGACTGAATGACACTTGAGCACTAACATGGAACCTAAGCTGACAATGGAAGTAATATCTGGGTTCATCTGTAGTGCTGATAAAACGTGGTTAAACGTAGCCAGGTTAAGGGAATTGTCGGTCTTCGTTTGTGCCAGTGCCTCTCGAGATGCAGTCGCAAAACAACAGCAGTTTTCCCTCCTGTTGATATATTTCTGTATGACACAACTACTGCGTCGTTAGGTTAGCAGGTCGAGTGGTACTCTTTGCATCTACTTTCTTTGTTAATTGCAGAAATAGTTCTCTTCCCTTAATAATTCATTCCTAAATTAATAGAATCCTGTTAGCAATTACTTTAACTTATTGTTATTATGAGTAATCAAAATAGATTGCGTCGTAAAACTTGAGCTCGAAATATTTAACAACTTAAAAGATACATTGTTTTCAGGCCCGCGTAACCAATTTATAATATTAGTAACGTAAATATCCCAATAGAATGCGTCCCAAAAAAGCGTCAAATATGGCTGAAGAACGAAGGTGAATTATGGTTCGATTGATACTCCTCTAATTAAACTTAGGATAATTCATTTATATTTTTAGAATCGATAGTTTCACAATAGAATGCGTTCAATACTAGGCGTCACAAATAAGTGATGAATTATTTGTTTGATTGACAGTGTCTTATATTACATATTACGTTTACTAATATAAAGTACTAGTGCCGTTAGTTTCAAAATATAATGCGTTAAAAACTGGGCGTCGAAAATGAGGAAAGACCGAAGCGATGAATTAATGTTTTATCGACAGTCTTCGCAATAGCGTTAATTTATTTATATTATTGGTACCGGAAGTTTCCGAATTGAATGCGTCCAAAAACTGGGCGTCAAATGTTACTGTATATTGAAGATTTATTGAGAAAACCCTCCATTACCAATAAAGTTAACTCATTGATTTTATTTCTACCATTAGATCAAAAATAAGATGCCTCCGGAACCTAGTACTTATAAATATTTAAAGAGTTAGGAGACATTTTTTTGTCCAAACACTCACGGCCAATTATTTTCGAAAACAGTAATCGGTCTCAACCCTCTTCAATGAGGTTATTAAATCCGTTAAATCATTGATACGATTAGTACCGTCAATACCGTTATAGAGTGCGTAAAAAATGTTGAAGAAACAAAAGTTGAATAATCAATCACTTCACAGAGTTCTCTATTAGAAACAACGTTAACTTATGAACATTATTAGTACCGTTTATTTCAAAATAGGGTGAGTCCTAAATCTAGTTCAAAAAATATTTAAAGAATTAAAAGAATGTTTCAATCACAGAGGTCTCTATTAGCAATTACGTTAAGTCATTGAGATTATTAGTACTATACGTTTCTCAATAGAATGCTGACAAAAAAATGGCTGTAGAACGAAGAGATAAATTATTGAGAGGTCCCTCTATTAGCATTTACGTTAACTAATTGATATATTAGTAGTACCGTTAGTTCCACAATAGACTGCATTAAAAAAGGCCATCTGGCAATTCCGTATTAACAATTATGTTAACTCATTGATAATATTAGTGCCATTCGTTCCAAAACAGTGAGCGTCTTAAAACTAGTTTTCAAAACCTTTCACAGAGTCCTTATATTCCAATTCAGTTAACTCATTTATAATATTAATATCGTTAGTGGGATAATAGGGCGCGTCCTAAAACTAACAATATACATGGATGTATATACAATATACATAACAATGTGTATGGATGTCACTGGTGTTACCCACTTCTATTCTTGAGTTACTACTCGTTTATAGTTGAAATTCTCACAATATCCGCGATGAACGTAGCAGAAAGTGGCGCTCAACCTGCTAACCTAACGACGAATCACTCACCTGTATTTTATTTATATCGCTCACCCGTAGCGTGGATGTATATTTAGTTGACGTAACTCCACATAGATCGCGCCACCAGTGCCCCTCAAGATGGAGTCGCGCCATTGCCCGAGTTACCCCTCTTATTGTTCCAGTGTTGGTGTATGTTAAGTGAGGTCACAGAATAAACAGCACTGTTTTACGTTAATTCTTTATTAAGAAATACATAAATATCAACCAAAATATGGGGATAAGAAAGCATTCCACATGTTCCCACATTGAAATGCCTCGTCCTCTCCAGCGGAATTTCAATCGCACGCGACGTTATAGTTCTAATACCGTTCACCCACAGCAGAATTGTGCTATTAGTTTACGAATGATCTCATAGATAGCGCCACTCTACTTTTTCATACTACTCATTATCGTACGCATACCTCCTCCCAATATCACTAATAAATCGTTGCCTCAATGTGGGAATTTCACTCCCTGTGTAGGTGGTAGGCAGCAGATTCATGGAACATTACCAATTCATTTTTCGCGCAGTGAATTACACCAACCGACTACGAGTCCAGGTTAATTGCTATTGATTTTATAGAATTCGGGAAGAACACAAAATTCGTGTTAATTTAAAAACCTCTCACGAGGCATAAAGAACGGCGAAACTCATTAGGAACAGACGTCAGGGACAGGGTACAGATGGTTAGCTTTGAAGAAGATAGGGATAGAACCGAAGCTGCGACTTCGTCACACAGATTAAGTTTGTATTAAAATATGAACGAAAGAGTTCCTCGAAGCTTGCTTACAGTAACTGTAAGTAAAAGAAAGTACGTGAGTGTGCAGAGTGTATTCTCAGACAGACACAGCGGTCATCAGGCAAGCCATAAACTAGAAGGGCAATTGTTTGAACATCGATTAATGGCTACTAATTCCAAACGTAAACGATGTGTCAAACATGGGTGAACTATAAGTGCATATATTTCAAGGAGCAATATCTGACAAAGCTTAACCGCCGAAGTAGTGAAAGAGTATGAGAGATGTTCGGACAGGTTGTCGCGAAGTCTCACTGTTACATACTAACGCACTACAAGCCGTAAATTTTGCTTTGAAAGTAAGAAAAGAGTGGTAAAAATGGTCGCTTATAAACGTCCTTCGAGCGTGAAGTAGGAACCGCTCAAACAGACATGTGCAGCCTAACCTCTTATTTGTGCAAGTGGTTGAACATAATACTGTTATTGAAAGGGATTTCCAGTTCTGCGTATAAATTAGTTTCCATTCTCTCTGAAATAATTGACTCCAGACTGGTTTCCCCATTTCGTTGAATGTCGTAAATAAGCTTTAATGGTGATGTCTGTACAATAGATTGTGATACATATTATTTCTGTTTCTACGATATTATTTATCCTTGTAAACATAGTTCAGAATTTCCCGATTGCATCACCAACGTTCTTGTAATACCGCACTGCTCGATCAAAACATCAGAGCACAAATGATTCGACGTTTCCAAGTGTTTATCCGCAATCCTGCAGTTGACTAGTTACGCCAGCTCTAAAACTCAATTATAAATAAAATTTTATCCCTTGATTACAACGGTGTTACGCTAGTAGTACTTAATCCCGAGTAAGCCTGTACTTCTCAAGTTACGCCGAGCTCATTAATACGACTGATAACTAGAAAGTAATACGCAGTGTTAAGTTGTATTGTTCGAGTTAAGAACTGTGAAATAAATTGAATGAGTTCAAAATTGTCGTTCTTAAAAGTAAGAAATAATGGAAGAACAGGATTATCCTTACCGTGAAGTTGCTCTGCGCAGCTCATTAATCCGTTCTTGACCGCAGCGTTCCTGACGCGAATAGCAAATGCTTTCCGCATTAATAACACACAATTATTTACTTTCTTCCCACACAAGAGAAAGGGGCAGATGTTGCGCTTTATGAATGTGAGATGATGCATCATAAGCTCGATTTTCGTAATCATACATTTTCTTGATACCAAAAGAAATTGCAAATGCTAGCCAGAATTTAAAATTTGTCAGAAAGTATGGTACATATCCCTAGTATTGCTACCACTAGGGTGCAGCAGTTCTTGGTTGGGAAAAGCAATAAGATCAAATTTAGCATCGTCGCTGATTTAATTACATGGGCATGTACAAAGTGAGTCATCGTGTTAATTCTTCGAAGGGGGGGGCATCGACAGAGAAGACTGCGGTGGATAGTTGCATTCTGTTGTTTCAAAAACAATACCCGCGCAATGACTTTTACCGTGGAATTTGGTTAAGAGAATAGCGAGGACTAAACCTCCCGTCCGCAATGTTGTACACAGTCCACTACAGAGCTATAGGACTCTTATACTGCAGAATGTACCGCACAATTCAGTGGGCACCATGACAAATCGGGTAACTCACAAGAGCATGCTTGCTGTCGTACAATGTTAAGACCTGAGCTATATCGGGGGTCAAACCTGATTAATCCAGGTTGATTCCATTCGTTTTATAGACACTGGATTTCGGTTCGTTCTGTCAATCATTGCTTCTAATTAACATCTCGTTGTGGCACCCATCTGTAACTGATCCTTCAATATGCGGGAATACAAAGATGATTAATCAACATCTGTCTCTGCGGACTCTCCAGATCGGCAGAGGATTTCGTTGCCAAACCACCGATTCACGCTGTTCTATTGCACCATGAAGCTCCGCCATGTCGCCTCGGAGAACTGAAAGCTTGCTAGACATCGCTCACTTCCACGACAGATAGCTGCTTTAGTGAAGGGACATGACCAGGACATGACCAACCAAAGACCTCTGCACGCCTGTGCCATCTAGCGCAGCATTAAAAATCTCTTGTACCACGCTTTTAGACGTGCCTCGTGGATACTTCGCGAGGAAATAAAGTCGTACCTTCCCTCGGGCCATCAGGGCGATTCGTGAGTAAATTACTCGAAATATGAAAATTGCAACTCTTCAATAGTCACATTAGTAAACGCAAAGCTGTAGGGACACCGTTTGAAATAAAATGGCGAAAACCTACAGATCGTATGTTCTCGTAGGTTTTCACCACTCGTGGTCGAATACTTACTTCATGTGGAGTTATTTTTCGTACACTCTTAAGGACAACAAACAGTGGGAACGTAATCCGCAAACTTAATAAGGGTAGAGATTTCGGGTTAGATTTGGTAACCGCGCCTCGTATCACAACTAGAATTTCAATATAGAGTTTCAATAGAGCATGAAAATAACAATCTTCAGAAACTCTGCATTATTTACGACTCAATATAACTTCACTTTCCCATAATACTTCGAAACTTTATTTAATATGGCTGGATCTTATTTCTAAACGGTAGCTTTTTGTGAACATTCCTCTCTCTCTCTCTCTAGACCCTCCCTCAGCCAATCGCAAAAAAAAGAACCTCATAAATAATTTTGTGAACTCAGCGAAACCTTAAAGGGGACAGTCTCGGAGTTTTCAATAATCGCTGTTAATATTCGATGGCTGCCGGTGATATCAAATAGAGAACTATTGGAGAAAAAGGCAAAATTCCAATAAATCTCCAAATCAAACACAGAAACTGGAATAGGCCACACCCTACGGAAACCCAGGTGCGCAATTGAGAGAGAAAGAAGCACACTGCTAAGACCCGCAAGGTAGTCTTGGCCAACGTAGAGCGAGAGAAACCTGCAGAATGAAATTGTGAAGAGAGATTCGGGAAGCTGGAACAACGTGGAAGCAGATCACCCTCTGGCGGAAGACAGTGGCGACGTCCGGTGTTCCGAAAAGAACTGAAGAAATTAAGAGTGGAATCGTACGTTTTAACTCTGTGCTATTATTTTCGAATTTGATTTAAAATACAGAATTAATTTCGAATTGTCGTCGGTTCTTCAAAATGTCTGTCAGTAGCGTCCCGCGAGAACATGGGAAGGCAGAAGAAGTAAATATTTAAATAATTAATAATTAAATACAACCTACACGAGGCCAAATGGAAACAGCGAACCGGGTATCGCCCGGGATCTCTTGCATTGATCGCAGGAGTACTGACCGCAACACTAACCTGGACACCACCAACCAGTTCTCATACCGGGATGAATCCCCAAGCAGGGGATAAGTGAACCCAGACGGCATTCAACAAAGTCAATCCAAGCACGAGCTGCTGGGTTCCGTTGCTGGCCCGTCACCATTTCCATCTGGCCATATTTTTCCTAAATATCCTGCATTTTTACACTGACTCAACACAAACATTTTTGATTAACATTAGTTTGTAACTTCATATATTATATTATTTTAATCATTATTTGCATGCAGTCTAGTTTTGCATAAAATTTTTACATTTTTCACGTGGATACTTAATATATATTTTCTTTATTTGATGTTGTAAGAATCTAATAATTCTTGATTAACAGTAATATAAAAACAAAATTAGAAAGAATAAAATATGTCCGAAAGACGGGAGTTCGGAGAACGTGGGTGGTCGAAAAATGACGCATGGGTTTCGTTTGAAAGTGGGATGAGAGAGGAAAATTCCTAAGACGCGAGCGTCGGCGTCGTTTAATAAACGTCAACGGAAAATGGTGAACTGCTAGTACCATAGCTGTGGGAATTAAATGACCTGAACAAGGGAGCACATGTTTGGGAGATGGGGAATAAGGAAGCCTTCTTTTAAAAGTGTAAAGGGAAAGAATGGTTCGGCGGTATACAACGGCAGACGTGGGTGCTAATACGTTTGGCGCACTTGTCAAGAAGGGGCTGGACGATGGTTTATGAGGGGGCGCCGGCGAAGCACGNAGCACAAACGTACCGACCAGGGGCTGTGGGTGGCGCAGATGGGGAAGGAAGAGACGATTTGAAGACAATGATCAACGATCGAAAGGTTCTGGAACTTTCGAGAGCTTGATATTTTGTTCTAGAAAAGACGTTGGGTTGAAAATTGGGAAGAAACCGATGGAGTCAGAAAGAAATGTTGAAGTGGGGAAATTTTTATGAAACGGAACAAGTGGATTGGCTGAAAATAGGAACCGGTAGTGGAGAGTTTAGCCAGTCATAACATTGACGAAGGAAGGGAAAAATCATGGTGACTGGTTAGAAACAGTCACATGGTTTTTGAAATTAAGACACGTGAGAGAATTTTCGAGGGTACGGAGTCGTAACAGAAGAAATAGAGAACCGAGGGGGCTCGAGACTACATTTTAGAACTCTTTTTGTCGGAGATTATTAGACCACTTTTCAGACACTTTTTCGGTGATTTTGAGATGACAGTATTATCGGAGATTTTATTTTGAATTCGAAGATTACAAGTTTGTGGTTATTTTAAGACTTATGCTAAGAAATTCAGCAGCGTCGTCGGAATTTCTAAATATCTGACGTTTTTTAGATTTGTCTGATGAATTTTTGAAATCCACAATCTCCATGTTACTTTCGGAGATTCAGAGATTCATCTCGAGAATTCTAAAAAACTTAAGATCGAGTTTTGCGGAAATTTGACATTTTGTTCATTATGGTGAGAAGTGTCATTCACCATAGTCGCATAGTGCGCAGTCAGTCGGTGATCAACTTTTGATTCGTAGGGAGAACGAGGACAGTGTCAGCACGTCATCCCCCGTTGACGCAGATCGCTGACGACGCAGAAGGCTGTTACTACTGCTGAACAGGGGGTGCACTTCAACCCGCTGGACTCCAACGAGGGGTCTCATCTGCCAGGTGCCTTTAGAATGATCCGACCATCCCACCACGAAGGTAATCCGCTTAAACTGGGGCTTTCCAGTTAGTGAACATTTTCAAGTGGCTGCGCCAACTCTTAAAAAAAGTGCTGCGAAAGAAAAGAATGCAACGGCCTACGCTCAGGACATTTGATCTATTATATAAATTTTACCAAGGCCTTTATAATGATGAGCGTCCGTCAAAATGTTTAGATTAATATAGTTAAATTCTCTCCGTTTTATTAAGTTATTGGTAAAGACTATCTTTGTGTAAGAGAAGTAGGAATGATCTCATTGTATGTGACACATGTGAATTTTTGGAGGTTATGCTTTGTGTGGGTGCATGGCGTGAATGTTTAATTATAAGATTAATTAAATCAAAATTTTATTTCATGAGCGTTTCCTAATTAATAAGGAACTTTGTATGTGGGGCTTACTTATACCCGAATCCATGGTCAAATATAATATACCCTGAGATGAAAGTAGACCTGCGGCAAAAGAGTAATTAAATTAATTATATTTTATGGTGTTTTATTGAAATTAATTAACCTGGTAGTGGTGCGTAATTCACCTTTAGACGTATGATAGTTAAATTCTGTCACAATGTGTAGCCACTAAAATATTAAAGAGAGATGTGTCGAAACCTAACTCCCATGAAGGAAACTTAAACAAGGCCTGTTTGAACTATGTAAGCAGCAGTTTTGTACTGCAGTGTGGCGAGGATCAATGAAAACAATTGAACCCAATTTATAAAACTTATTTCAGTTGCTAAGATGTTCAATCTTAAATTATATTTTGGTCACATCATTGTCTTTTACTTAATTAATACTCATAAGTTGTTTCAATAACAATTATCGGTTTGTGATTAAGCCTTTCATTTCCCATATAGAAGAAGAACCCTGATTTACCCGATTAGATTTATACTGATTTTCATATTTTTAACACTGCAAGAAAATAGAACCATGTACACACAATTAATATAATAAAGTGAATAAACGAAAATGAGATAAATTTTGGGATTTTCGATCACAGACAGTCTCTCATTAGTCTCCCATAACTGCACACACATTTACGCCTCAAAAATTTGCACACGTGGGATATTTTAGGGAAGAATATTGTTATACTATGTACCCCAAAATTTTTGAAAATTTCTCAATTTTTTTTTCGAAAAAATTGTACAACTAATTTATGAACCCAATCGATAAACATATATACCTATGCATTCTAAAATCTTTCATAAATTTTCAAAAAAAATTTTCAGAAAAATTTTTGAAACATCTTTTTGGTCCTTATTGAAAAATATATTTCCATGTGTACCGAAAAAATTTCAAAAGTTTTCTTAAAAACAATTTTTAAAAAATACTTGAAAAATGGTTTATTCATTTTATCAAAAAATTCATATACACGTGTCTTCTGAAAATTTTCTTAAATTTTTCAACAAATCTTTTCTAATGAAATTTTGAAAAATTCTGTGGTCCCAATCGAAAAATATTTAAAAATATGCACCCTAAAAATTAAAAAAAAAACATTTTTCCAAATATATTAAAACATATTTATGGTCTAATTCTAAAACTTTGTACCAAAAATATTACAAAAAAAATTTCCAAAAAAGGTTTTTCCCAAAAAATTTAAAAAGTTTTTATAGTCCTAATCAAAAAAATATACCTATGGATTCGAAGAAATTTATAAACCTTTCAAAACATATTTTCTGAAAAGATTGTGAAAAGATTTCTATGGTCCCATTCAAAAAATTAATACCCTGAGTGCCCAAAAACTTTTCAATTTTTTTTGAAAATTTTAGGTTCCCAATCGAACAATATATATAGCCATGTACCAAAACAATTTCAAAAAACTATTCAAAAAAACTTTTTCCCCCAAAAATTGTAATTTTTTTATGGTTTCATCAAAAATATATATTACCCAGAATTTTCAGAAAAAAAATTCAAAATTTTTTATCGTTCAATTTAAAAAATATATGTACATATCTAAAAAAGTTTCAAATATTTTCCCCAAAAAAATTTCACAAAAAACGTTGAATTTTTTTAGTCTCAATCCAAAATTAAATAATTCCCTGTAATCAAAATATTTTCAAAATATTATCGAAAAAGTTTTTCACCAAAACAATTTGAAAACATTATAGTCGCAATAGAAAAATATACACACTCATGTATCCAAAAAAATTTAAAAATTATTGTAAAAAGTTTTTCCAAAAATATATGTTGAAAAGTTTAAATTTTTTTTTACCACAATCGAAAAAAAATACCTATGTACCCAAAAAATTCCCCAAAATATTTTTATCCAAAACATTAGAAAAACTCTTTTGGTCTTATTATAATGTATACTACCTATGTCTTGAGTAAAATAATAAAGGAAAACAGTTAAAACCTTAATTATTGTGGAACATTTTTTTGTTTTCATTCATAAAATACATGTCCCATTGTTGTTTATTTTGCAAAAAAATCTTTAATTTTCTGAAATTTTCTTAAAAATTATTGAAGTCATTTTTGAGGGATAGTAACATATATTTCGACCAAACTTTTTGTGTTTATTACTCGCTTACCTCAAATATTTTACACTGGACATGGTAAGTATTCTTTATATTAACCCTTTCGATACGTAGAAATAAGTAATAAACTATTGTGAAAAATTCTTTAATTTTTTTAAAATTTCTTAAATATGACTGAGGTCATTCTTGAAGGTTAGGTACATATATTTATCGAACAAACACAAAAAATAATTTCGACCAAAATTTTTGTGTTTATAACTCGCCTCCCTCAAATATTTTACACTGGACTTGGTAGGTATTCTTTGTATTGACCGTTTGGATACGTACGAATAAGTAATAAACCATTGTTCCGTGTTACTTTTTCAAAGGGAAAGGTGTGAGTTGCTCCACGTGTTGTCGTGTTACGCATCTTACCGACTGAGAGCAACGTGAAAAGAGTAAATAGTTGTTTACTTTGTAAAAAATTCTTTAATTTTTAAAATTTTCATAAAAATTACCGAAGTCATTTTTGAAAGTTAGGGACATATATTTATCGAATAAACACTAAAAAAATTTCGACCAAAATTTTTTTGTTTATTACTCGCTTACCTCAAATATTTTACACTGGACATGGTAGGTATTCTTTGTATTGACTCTTTGGATACGTACCAATAAGTAATAAACCATTGTTCCGTGTTACTTTTTCAAATAGAAAGTTCTGAGTCGATTCACGTGTTGTCGTGTTGGGATCTCACTTTTCTATTTACTACGTAAAAGACATAACGACGCATCTTACCGACTAAGAGCAACGTGAAAAGAGTAAATAATTGATTACTTTGTAATAAAAATTCTTTAATTTTTTGAAATTTTCTTAAAAGTTACTGAACTCATTTTATTGGGTTAGGGACATATTTTTCGAATAAACACAAAAAAAAATTTTGACCAAAATTTTTTTGTTTATTACTCGCTTACCTCAAATATTTTACACTTGACATGGTAGGTATTCTTTGTATTGACTCTTTGGATACGTACCAATAAGTAATAAACCATTGTTCCGTGTTACTTTTTCAAATAGAAAGTTCTGAGTCGATTCACGTGTTGTCGTGTTGGGATCTCACTTTTCTATTTACTACGTAAAAGACATAAAACGCTTCTTACCGAATAAGAGCAACGTGAAAAGAGTAAATAATTGATTACTTTGTGAAAAATTCTTTAATTTTTTGAAATTTTCTTAAAAGTTACTGAAGTCATTTTTGTGGGTTAGGGACATATTTTTCGAATAAACACAAAAAAAATTTTGACCAAAATTTTTTTGTTTATTACTCGCTTACCTCAAATATTTTACACTGGACATGGTAGGTATTCTTTGTATTGACTCTTTGGATACGTACCAATAAGTAATAAACCATTGTTCCGTGTTACTTTTTCAAATAGAAAGTTC